>JAUEKU010184319.1:0-10113 GCA_032274805.1 Gypsophila paniculata | reverse complement strand
TCTCTCTCTCTCTCTCTCTCTCTCTCTCTCTCTCTCTCTCTCTCTCTATATATATATATATATATATATATATATATTAAAAAGCAACTCAACTTCACACAACTCACCACATCTCTCCATTTGTTAATATTCTCACCACATTAATCCACATGTCATCCTTTAAAGAAAAATGAAAATAAAATATAACAATAATTACACCTTATTAGTTTCTCTTCTCATTCAATGAAACATACCAAAAAAAAAAAAAATTTGTTAGCTATTAATTAAAATTTTCAAATTCAAAAAATATGGGAGTGATTTTCTTAAATCGCATTTTATTTTGTTCATTTTATAAACTAAGAGGTTATTCCTCCCATAACCAATTAGTTTTAATGAAACCCTCTTGGGCTTATCGAGTGGGCTAACTTTGCTCCTTTACGGGTGTGACCCTCCTCCTTAATTTCACAGTAACCGTGTAAGCGTTAGACGCAACACGCAAGATGACTTCAATGTGAAAAAAATCAAAATTTTTAACTTAAAACATTGTTACCGTATTATTTGCCGTATAAAAAAAGACGGCCTTAGTACCCAAATGGAAATTCAAAACTCATATAATTATCAGCATCAAATTACTAATTTAGAAACACAAATTGTTATTTTAAGACGAGTTATCCATCTTAAGCTTAAAACGGATTAAATAATTAGAATAAAACAAATTTACTCGTATTTTTTATGCACAAATAAATAATATTTAATCCAATTTAAACTTAAAATTAATATACCCGTCTTAAACTTAACGATTCACAAAATATTTTCTACACACCCATACAAAATTTCAAAGTCGTATAAATTTGGCATGAGCTGATTGCAATTACAAGTAGTACAAGAAGCAAAGTTAGTGGTGGATGATAGGACCCGTGAAATGGCCGGGTCAAACCAACTTAAAAAAAAAAGTGGGCCCCCATCACGAATCTTGAATCTCCTTTAAGCTGACATGGCTTACATATTCGGATTTTGACCCGACCCACATATCTCCTTTCCACATCTACGGTTCGAATTGTTTGCCAATTTGGTGGCCCACATTGGACTACACACTTTTATCTAACCCCACAATTGCACTGCACACAGCAATTTATCCGGATAAATATTTTGAATTCTCATTTATTAAGTTTGAATATATTTATATCATTAGCGATTGAGTTTGAGTGGCTTGTTGTGGTTGTGGTAGGGACCTTATTTAACCCAATCGACATTCCATATTTGCATTTACCTGCTCAAAATGATGACTCGATTTCAATGTCAATTCGGCGGGAAGCGCTTTTGGGTTTATGAACTAGATTAGCACCCGTGTAAATATACGATTTTTATAGTTAAATGTATATAGTAATTAATATTATCTCTCATCAATTTCAATAGTAACATTGACCAAAATGACACTATTCATGTGTGTAGAGAATCTTTAGTATTACGTAATATATAAGAGAAAATATAGTCATGTGAGATCTTGTTTTATTTGTATTCGTAATTACAATAAAAATATCAAATTGTTAACGTTTCAGTTTTGATACAATAACAAATGCAAGAAATAAATGAATATAAAAACTAACACAGAGTAACTTAATACACGGAAATCATTATAAACTGCTCACATACACGTATATTATAGGAAAGTTGTAAAATCCATAAAAATATAAAGTTTAATTGTATCATGAATATACCCTCAAATATCAAATGTTAACAATTCACTGGGACGGAGGAGTATTTTAAATTATGATATTTATATCATTTTTAGATATTATTAGATGCAATTTAGATATTATTAAATGTTTATGTTGGATATTTGCAAATCATACTTTTTTACATGTAATCTATTTATTTACATATAAGGTTATATGACATTTTTTTTACATTAATTTAAAATACATAAATAATGAAAAATTAGTTGTAGTGAGTTTTTTTTGGGCACAATTGGGTTCTGGTAATATCTACATCTAGTTTTTTTTTTCCTTTAAAGAATATCATTCACATCAATTTTAGCCGATTACTTACATAATTTTTATTTTATACGACTTTTATTATATATATTATCAAAGAGCGTAATATATAAATATATGTGTGTATAATTAGAGTTAGAATAAAAAAAATAAAAAAAAAGAGTAATTTATTCGATATAGAACAAATTTAAATTTGGAAAGATTTAGATCCACAAAATATATATACTATAATGTTACTCTAGACAAAATAAGTTATTTAAAGAGTACATATATTTTATTTTATGATAAAACAATTTTATTTCCTAAATAGTGAAAGTAGTTAGGCGGATAAAAATTCATGAGAGCGCGACACGTGGCATGAGCATATGGTAGCGTATTCTCTTTTAGTATAGTAAATGATTCCTAAAAAATATAATAATAAATTTATATATCATATGCAAGAAATCATTACGTAGGATTAACTATAGTAACCGTGAGTAGTTTCACCAAAATAGATTTTTTTTCTTGCAAACTTTAACGCAAAAAATAGGAGCACAATTTGAAACGTTTGTCTACGAAGGTTTTGAAAGAAAAGCAAAACAGAAAAACGAAAATCGTTATTACTTTAAAATTTTAATTTAAAAATTCTCAATTATTAGTAAGTTTCGGAGGAGAAACGGCCGCGACTTTATTAATGGGAATTGAACCCTTGATCACCCAACTCAAATCCTTAAATTGTAAAATACCACCAAGCCACTCTCCTTTTATATGTATAAATGGGCCTTGAAATTAGTTAACTCGAGAAAATCCAGGTTATCTCAGGTTTTCTCGAGTAATCCACTCGAGATAACCTGGGTTTTCTCGAGTGGTCTACTTGAGAGTTGAGATTACCCACGTTTTCTCGAGTTTTTTACTTGAGATTGACATTTTGTTTTTTTTTGTTTTTTTTAATAAAATTCTTTAATTAATATTATTTATGGACTAATATATTTATTTCGTTAATATTTTATGTTTAAAAATCGACAAATTACTGAAAAGTTGTCGTCGTTAGCATCCCGAGAACCATCATTATCGACAGACGACATCGTTTTTTTGGATTTGTTTTGTAGGTTTTTGGGATATTTCTTTGAAAAACTAAGGACATACAACTTCTTGAAGCTAAACAAAGTCGAAGGGCAAAATCGTCCAACATGCGGCGATAATTAAGCTTAGTGCGGCGGTATATTGTACGCCCCTTTTATTAATCCTCAGAAACTTTATTAATAGTTATCTTCTAAGCTTTATGAGCTTTTATGATAAAGAATATATGTTTGATACTTGAAAACTCTGTTAATACTCAGAAATTCAATTAATATTCAGAAACTTATTAATAAAATTCAAAAAAAAAAGTAAATATAATATAGGACATCAAATTCATAATCCTATTTTCCTGAAAAATATTGAGGAGTAACTCTTAAAAGACGGTCTATCACTAACAAAGTAAATGACGAATTTTCTATTACATAATATATGACCTTAGGCTGTTGGTGATTCATCCCACTTTTAAATATGGTCACATTATGTTTACGATCAATCAAAATATGTCACACTCTTTGCATAAAAAACCCGTATATCAAAATAATCACGCTCACGCGACTTTGAGTAACTACACTTTCTTCCTTCAAATTTTTTAGGGTAATTTTTCTTCATCTTTCCCTTTTTTTTTTTTTTTATTTGTTCTACTTCATCGTTTCGAAACGTTTCAATTGATTTTTTCCTCATTTTCGTCGCTTTACTTTCATAAATTCTTAATTGCTAGGGTTTCTTATGTTTTTAATTGCAATTGATTGTGGAATTTTGTGATGTTGTCGTTGAATTTTCAATTGATTGTTCGTCGCAATTATTCAATCGTATTATTGTTTTGTTGCTGCGTTGGATTGAATTGAATTTCAGTGTTTCCGAAACGTCGTCGAGTTTGAATCATCTGTTGTGATCTAGCTTTTTAAGTTTATTTGATTTGTAATTGTTTGCTTTTTTAGCTGTAAGATGGTAGACTGTATGTTGTTTTGTTACTAAGACCGAGTTTTCGTCGTAGTTTGTTTGCTTTTTAGTGAGCAATGGAAGCCATATTTATAGTTGTACACGACTCGTCATGGCTGTTGATTCAGATGCTTTCTTTGACGTAACATTTGTAATACTCTTGTGGAAGACCGTCTTTCACTTTCAACATGTAAGGCCAGCAATGAATGGAGCTACATTAAATAGGTAGTTAGAGAGAATAGCGAAATGGTCATTGTGAAAGATCGTTTTTTTTAGACTTTGTGATACTTTTTAGGGCTCAGATTAGTTGACACCAGTTGGATAGTCGTAGAGGTAGTAACTTAGAATTAATAGGTCATGAATGGACTGACTATATGATCTTGATTTGTTAGCAGTCTAATGGTAAATCGGCCCGTAGTTTAAAAACACGCGTCACGTGAATACTCTCGGGTGTCTAAAGGCGCGCTTTGCGCATATGTGGCATAACCAGTTTGTACAAGGCAAACTAGTGATTCTAACCGTAAGAGGAATAATTGTAAGCAATTATTGATTTGTATTATTAGTAGATGGACGCCTCTTTGTGCTTTTGATGTATAGGAAATCGGTGTCCCCTTCAATTATCGGGCGATGTTTGGATCCTGTGCAGCAGTTGGTTTGTGTTAGTGGACAACAACAGTGTAGCCTAAGACCTACAACAACAGTGTAGCCTTAAACTATCTATGATTCATGTATTATGAAGTAGGAGTATTACTGATGCAATTTTGGCAGGTAATCTTCATTGATGTGTTGGCCAAAAATAGCATTTATGTTTTCCATACATGTGTATGGACGTGAGAGATGTGAGCCCTTATGCCTTCATAGGCGGGATCCTGTGAAACACTTTTGCAATGTTAAGTTTGGTGTTGATACGGTAGAACAAAAGTAGTCGTCACAAAAGATTGTATAGTTTCAGTTGCTTTGTTCGGTTGATGCATGTTTTAGTTTTGAGCTTTCCGTACTTTTGCCTGCCTGAAGTAATTCATTTTGCGTTATTTTAGTTATCAGGCATTGTGGTCACTGGAGCAACAGCTGTGAGATCCTAAGATGGCTGAAAAAGCTTGTGTTAAGCGACTTCAAAAGGAATTTAGAGCGCTATGCAAAGTAAGGTTTTTTGCCTACAAAACAGCACTTGGTTGAGGAAAAATTTAAAATGCTATACAAAACAACATTGTTTTATCTTCGGGAAGTGATATAATATTCTTTTTGTGGGCATTAAAATCCTCTTAGTTAACCAAAGTACGGAGTACCAATTATCAGTAATCAGAACCTGATGCTTGTACTTAACTAAACAATCATTAATATAACTTGACACTTATAGAATGCTTTGATTCATTTCTTAGAGTTTTCGAATTAAATGCTGGAATTTTGGCATCTGCAGGAGCCAGTACCTCATATTGTTGCTCGTCCCTCTCCAAATGACATTCTTGATTGGCGTAAGTTGTATATCAACTGAAAATTGTTTTGTTTTAAGAATCGGTATTTTCTTATTGTCTCATGGTGCTGGCGGAAGAATAGCATACTCTTGAAACTTTAGAGTTTCCGTATTGCAACTTTTGTCGCTTAGGTTTTTCTTTGCTTATAGGATGGGGGTTCTCAAACTTATCTGGAAATATTCACTTCTTTTTATAAGGAGGTGGTGGAGTTTTGAAGAGATCATCTGATATTGATTTTATTACTTTGGTTATTTTGGACTAGCTAAATTTGAATGACTTTGGTGCTTGATTCACTAATGAAGTAGACTATTGTTGATCGTATCGCCCTTCTCTGTGTGATCCACCTTTTAAAACATATGGACGAGCTGTGGGGCGTTTTTATTTTGGATTGTAGTCTCGTTAGCCTACCCGCGTTTTCTTCCATTGTTTCACAGATTACGTGCTTGAGGGAAGTGAAGGAACACCATTCGCAGGTTTGTCACATCTGAATTGTTTTTGTTACATTTGATTGGCATGCTTGCCATATGATTCTTCTGCTGGACAATGGCTCCTGTGTCTCATTATACGTCATTCATTCCACGTGTAAATGATTTTTATACCTCTTTAATGCTTGATAAAGGTGGATATTATTATGGAAAGATCAAGTTTCCTCCCGAGTATCCATTTAAGCCGCCAGGAATCAGGTACTTGAGTTGTTTGACTTGCAAACCTCTTGATTACTTTGCTCTCTGATCGTCCCAGTTTATATATAAGGGTTTTTCTAATGTGTGCCAACCTGGCACACATTAATGATCCAAACCCTATATTATAATTCATAATCTGAGATTTGATGTACTTTTTTGAGAAACAGCATGACGACTCCTAATGGACGATTTATGACTCTGAAAAAGATTTGCTTATCAATGAGCGACTGTGAGTGTCATAGCTTCTTCCGTGTTTGGTTTTCGTTTTTGCCCAAGCCATTCATTTCAGTCATTTCTGTCTCTGATCATCATTACATGAGTTGACTTTCGTGCAGTTCATCCAGAGAGTTGGAATCCAATGTGGTCTGTGTCAAGGTAAGAGAACTATGTGTTAAGGAGTCTACATGTATTGATTCGACTTTCCACGGACAATTAGGCTGAAAAACATTCTGACTATTTTCTACTTCAATGCAGCATTCTTACTGGGCTACTTTCATTCATGGTGAGTTCTCGTTTTGTGCTTGGCTCGCTTGTTTGGAAACATAAAATCAATGATTTTTTTTCCCTGAAGGATTCGAATGGTTTGAGTTGACAAACATGTTATATATGTATTTTGCCATGCAGGTGGATAACAGTCCAACAACAGGAAGCGTCACAACTACTGTCGAAGAAAAGCATCGTTTGGCAAAGGCGTCTCTTGCCTTCAATTGTAAAAAGTAAACTTCTGCTTGTGCTGATCGCTAAGCCATGTTATTGATTTTACCTCTTAGCTATCTAAATGCGATAGGATCTCGTTGCATTCTTGATTGATTTACCGTGGTTTGCTTTCTGAATTCCGACACTTCCTGTGTTTGTTAGCCCAACGTTCAAAAAACTGTTCCCAGAGTACGTGGAGAAGTATAATAAACAGCTTGCTGAGGAGGCTCGGTCAGAACCATCACCGACATCTGCACAAGAAGATACCTCCCTGCTCAAGTCTGACGGAGGTGAAAATAACGGACCAGAAGTTGGTAATGCGCGAGTCCAGGGCAGAAGAAATAACCAGAGACAGTCCGTCCCGACGTGGATGCTATTGCTGATGTTTTCTATCTTTGGTCTAGTTATGGCCCTGCCTCTTCTCCAAATTTGACGCCACTCCCCTGGCTTCGGGCTAACCTAGCTGTACCTCCTGAACCCGAATGCTCTATTTTAATGGATATGCGACTGATCGTATTTTTTGTAATTCAGAATTGATCTCCAGTGGTGTGATGTAGATACTGATAAGTTGTACAGTTAATTGGAGCCTTTTCCCTGCCTTCTCACCTGTTGTCCCTCTATTTCACTTTGATTGATCCGATTTTTATAATTTAATTTTTTTCGCTAAATGCTTAATTCATTTATAGTTTAGTTTTTTTCGCTAAATGCTTATTTCACTAAGAACAACAATATAGTCACGAATCTGACTCTTCATGACCATAATCACCTCTACAAGACTACGACCCATGATCACCTCTATATTCACCGTATATGTCCATTGCCTTGTATATAGTCTTCATCCATCCTTTGTAGAGGTATCACTGTATCAGGTTAAACATTGTCATGAAAAAGGTATGGTCTTGGGGAGCCGTCCAGGGGACCGAGCTCCTGTTGCCATGGGCTTGTTTGTTTTGTGAGGTGCCTGGAACAGGTCGGTAGAGGCGTAGAGCCTCTCATAATACACTCACTTTGAATTCATAGGTGACCCCAATGATCTTGGTGTCCGATATTTTCGGTCGGATGGGCTCCTTTCTATTCTAGGTGTGTCCCATCAATTGGTATATAGTATGAGTATCATCATATTCAATCACATTTGCTTACATTTTTTTTTTCGGAAATTACTACCTTTCCATGTTTGGTTCAATCTCGGCTTATAGCCAGCGTTTCGACTCGGATCTATCAAATTAGAAACAAATGGGTAAAAAGATGCGTTCAAGAGTAGACAAGTACATGAAAATGTTTAGTATACAATCAATATGAGTAAATGCGGAAGAAACAGAGGCAAACAAACGCGTCATTGATGAGTAATTGAGTATGGTTGGGCAGTATCACTCTAGCTGTCACCAGACGTACTACTCATCGAACTAATTTTACATTTATCGAAACCAAATGAAATTGTAATTTAGAATCGTAACATACATTCAGTGACGAAATTTCTAACCTTAGTTATTTTTTTAATTTAACGTTTTCAAATTCCACGTCCACGAACTAGAAACTTCTAAAAAATAAAAACATAGTCCATACTTATACAAAACATTTTAGTAACGTAATTAATTAGTTTAAAGTGAAGAATATCATACTAATAAGATGATAGAACGTACGAACACTAACAACATAATCAAGTATCGGTATAAAAATTATTGATTAAGTCGGGAGCGAGTGAAGTGAGGAGTATAGTGAGACAAGGAGGGCGTTGATTCATCGTATATTCACGTGGGTAGTCTCTGCACCCAACACCAACCGACTAGTCCTTCAATAATTTTAGGTATGTACTACGTACCACTTACGACGACTAGTGTTGTATAGCTTCCTCCCAGCTGTTACCTTTCCTTCTTTGTCTCCTCTTCTATTATTATCCACCTTATCATTTCTTATCTACATTCCGTCGCTTTGCGATTGATTTTTTATAAGACGGTTTTATACTGAATTTATCTAATAAATAAAAGTTTTTGTCTAGTTACATTGAGGGTTTCACAAGATGGTGTGTTGAAGTTATTTCGTGAAAATACTTACATGACTAGCTACCTGTGTGCTGTGATAATTTGAAAAATTTAACATTGTGAGAAAACATTTTCTTTTACTAACGGAGTTTAGTCGTATAAACATATTTTAGTAAAAACAACAAAGTATCCTATAATGTTAAATTCTTTAGAAAATTAATAGTTATTGTTCAGTGTAACAATACCTAAGAAATAAATTTTTATTTTAAATCTCGATCAATAACTATCTTTATTCAAAATCACACCCACGTAAAATAATTGTAAAAATATTAACATACCCTCTTTCTATATATACACCTCCACTCCTTTTGCACTACACTAAACTATACATTTATAAAATCATAAATTAGATAAAATTTGAGATAATTAAGCAAAGATATCAAAAACAATGAAGAAGATATCAATTGCAACTCTACTAGTTATGTCACTAGTAATGTTAGCCACCTTTGTTGACATAATTAGTGCATACTCTTCACCAGCACCACCTCCTGTGTCTGCTCCACCACCACTTCCACCTAGCAAACATCTTCATTTGAAGCCTGGAAGTAAGCCCTTTTCGTACTTGTTCTGTTTCGGTCAATTATTATCTTTGTTTAAAATTTTACTCGTTAAAAAACTTTTATAGATATCTATTGTTGATTGAGATGATGAAAGGAGTATCTCAGAGTTATTATACAATTGATGCTGACGGGAATTGAACCCATGTCATGAGTACCATCCTGCTCGTGACCTTACCAACTAAGCTAGTTACATCTGCATATAACGACACATCATAAAAAGTTACAAAAACTTGATATTCTTATTATATGCATAATCACAAATCAAACTTTACAAAAAAAATACTCCGTATCAAATATTTTTTACCTATTGAATAGTGCCAAAAAGTATGGGATGGTAACATTGAAATTGATGGAAGTATTAGAATGATCGATAATGTTAAACCTGTCACACATTATTTAAAAGTGAGACAGATTCACATTAGATTCCTTCAATCATATTAGTAGGTTATGATAATGTCATCAAACTTCTTAAATTATTAAGCGAGACGGTCTCTCAGTAAATCGACTAATAATGAACTCGATCGACTTTGTGTAGTGCCGGAGTTTTGCCCATACAAGTGTGCAGACAGATGCTCAAGGAACCCAAGAGATTTGTGCAAGAAGTTGTGTATGCACTGTTGTGGCCAGTGTAAGTGTGTTCCTGTTGGTCCTTACGGTGACAAAAACCAGTGCCCTTGTTACCGTGACATCAA
>JAUEKU010184308.1:0-10113 GCA_032274805.1 Gypsophila paniculata | reverse complement strand
TTATTATTATTATTATTATTATTATTATTATAAATTTTAATAAATAATATATATTAACATTAATATTATATTTTATCGTATAATATTATATTATATTATTATATTATATAGAATTTTATTATATTATATAATATTATATTATTATATTATATTATATTATATTATCATTCTTCTTATTATTATCATTATTAATAAGGAATTTCTAAAGTCACATTAATATTATATTATATTATATTATATTATCGTTCTTCTTAATAAGAAATGATAATGATAATGTTCACTTCAGCTCCATATAGTTAAGCTCTATTCAGTTCAGCATCATTCAATTCATTTCAGTTCAGCTCCATTCAGTCCTAAAGAACAGTCTTAGTCCCATTTTCAGAATCTATTGAATCGAGTTTTGATACAATCCTCTATTTCTTTTACGCTTGTTAAGTGTTAAGATTATTTAAAGCAGTTTGAAGAAAATCGAAACTATCCCATAAATTTTTCCTTGAAAATAGGATTGTAAATTTTTTTGTCCATAGTTTAATCATCAAGATCATACATACAAGATAAAAGAATCATGTGTACTCCTACCCCATTTCTCATGTCAAAAGACTAACACAGAGTCTCAAAAGACGGTCTTTCACAAGACTGACTCAAAGAATAAATATGAATGTTTCTTTTTTATTGTTTGATCAACACTTTTCTGTAGTTATGGAGGAACTTCTTCCTCATTGCTTCTTCGGAGCTTCAGACTTTGGGCATGTAATGCAGGCTTGACTTGCAGGAGAAGAGACGTTATCCGAAACATTAATCTTGATGCTTCTTTGGGACTCTTCGTTTCCAGGGATATAGAGGACTGCGTCTAGTATTAAGATGTCGTAGTCACGTGGACGTATGAATGATAGCCAGGATTCATCTGTCAAATGCATCAATGTATGCGTCAGGTAGCTGATATTGAGAAAAATGACACGATTTCACGGTAGAGTTGCACACATCTTGGATTGCCTCAATGACTTTTGCCTAGACCTGGCAAAGTTGACCCGACCCGATAAGACTAACCCGAGACCCGAAAAGTGCCCCGAAATTGAAACCCGAAAATGACCCGATAGACCCAAAACAACCCGACCCAAAAGTGACCCGACCCGAAACTGACCCGATAGACTCGATAATATGCTTAAAGTGAAAAATTATAGATAAAATGTTGACCCGAAACAACCCGACCCGAAAGTGACCCAATAATTTTTGACCCGAAATGACCCGACCCGAGTGACCCGACACAGATCCGACCCGAGTGACCCGTTTGCCAGGTCTACTTTTGCCTATGGAGTTGCACAATCTTAGACGTGGGGGTGAATTCGGTGAAAGCACAAATAGATTAAACCTGTACGAGTGTACGACCAAGATACTTCCGGTATAACAAGCGTGCATACACTTCAACAATTAATTTTGCTTTATTCCATCATACGGAGTATTTAAAAGCGTACTCAACTCAATTCGAATGAATATTTTAGCTCCACACTTGTTAAGACACAGAATAGGAAGTTCGTTTAGCACTTTGATAAAATGTTTAGAAGGTTACATGATTTCCAACGAATGCTAATTTGTGTGCCTACGGATTTAACAAAATGACATTGTGTGCCATCTTTATATGTTCTACAGGGCTTAGACGAGGGGAAGAAATGAACCGATGCTTACCTCCATCACGAACAGCTTTTAAACGGAGAACACCATTGCCTTGTGGTCCGGACACTGGGAACGTACAGGAAACTGACTTCCTCTTGTGAGTTATGGCAAGTGAAGCATCGTACCAAGGGCCTTTCACAACTGGTTCTCCTATTGCTTGAATAATTTCGTGGTTTTTAGTGGCTTTCTCCATGGCCTTGCTGAAACAAGAAAAAGACTTAGAAAATGATGGGATTTTATTCAAATATTAAACTCAACTTCAGTACATAATTTCATCCACAAAATGCTCTAAATCATTGATTCTTCGAAAGTTTTATGAATAGTCCCCCGCTTCACTATTTTCAAAGGATAAGGTTTTGAGTTTCAACTGAGCCGATAAGCTTTCATTCCAGGTCCTTTATGGAAGACCTTTTGTCAAACACTTAATTGGGTTGTTTTAGTCTCGTTTGTGATAGAGATACTTAAAAGTTGGCCTCGAGTCAAGTATTGAGGTCTTTTCGTTCTGCTCTGCTCATTGCTTGTTCATTGCTCATGGTGATATTTTAATGTAGTTCATTGCTCGTTCTAACTGTTGGTATATTCTGATCCTTTCAAATGTTCTAACTATCTATAAAGCTGGAAATAATAAAATACAACACATATATGAAAGAAATAATGAACTAAAAGAGCATATTCATCAATCAGGCCTTACACGCAAGCATACAAGAGCAGATAGAACATTCCTCGCTGATTAAATACGACTGAGATTATACTATCCCTTGTCTACCACTCTCGAAACCCCATATGAGTAACTATGAATGTGATTCAAACAAATTTCTAGGTAAAGAAAGGGTTATATAATGCAGTATATATTACAACAATAATATCTTGCGATCTGAAATTTGAACCGACACATAATGTAGGGTGATAACTTATTTTTTAGGGCTCGCTTGGGATGAGAGTAATTATTAGGGGAATAATAGATGAGAGTAATTATTAGATATGAGAGGAGATGGGTGGTTCATGGTGGTTGTAGAGGGTGGATAGATGGGGAGAGGGAGGAATAATTACTCCCATATGGGGGTAATGCATTACTTAGGGGGGGAGGTAGGTAATTATTCGCCCCTAATGGAGCATATTTTATACTTTCATTTCCATTTTCATCTTCCCACTCCATTTCTCTTCTCCATTTTTTAGTTCATTTTGGTCTTATTACTCCCCTAATAATTACCTCTCATCCCAACTCCCAAGCGAGCCCTTAGAAGTAAATTTTCCTTGAACTTATTAGACTTCAATCAAGATATCCAGAATACTCATAATACATGGATGTGCAAGCTCCGAGATACAGCAAAAAAAATTCGAGAGCATGTGTACACCTATGTCTATCAAGCGCTCTAAAAAGCCTGCCAGGTCTTTCATAGACGTTGGTCAGACCATTACACCCAAGTAAATAGCTCAAATAAGCGAGTCTTTATCGCATCACCACAACGGGTCTCAAGCTAATTAGAGCATAAAGTCTAACCTCTCAGCACAAGACAAATCCAACAGCAGTTCCTCCAAAACTGACTATAGACGACCAGAAACACTACCACGCACCATAGAGTAATACCAGGCCCTGACATGATTGGCAGCTCTTACGTTACTTTATCTTTTTTTTCTTAACAAGGTTTGCACTTCTGATTTTCAATAGATAGTTACTCTAAATGCATAGGCATGTAAGGCAACTAAGATATAGCCTACTTAGTAATCAACGGTGTTTCGTTGTTGACATAGCAGGACTGTGTTCAAATCAGCCACCCTCAAAGGGTAATCGTAATCTAATCTAGGAGTGTCGAATATCTCAATGTATGGTGCCTCAAACAAATGCTCCAAAATGACAATAGAGATATACAATATGAACTTTGTTGACGGCACAGCAGTCAACGCTATTACGTGCCTGCTACGGTGCTACCTAAAGCAAGATAATATGCAGATCCTACATCCCTTATATTCACTCATTTCGAATTTGTACACATGATCTTTCCACAAAAAAACAACTAAAGAGACACGATAGTATTCTCTAACAAAAGTCTCCCTAAGTAGCCATCTCACTAAACTGCGAAAGAGACAATTACAAAGGAAAGCGAAAGTCCCAAGACCAAAAACCTTGCAGACTTATCCCAAAGCGGACAATATCATACTAATCAAATGACGGGTGGTAATGGCAGTTCTAACAAGGCTAACTAGGCAAACTGCTACGTCCGTGAATCAAACACAAGATTGACTTCCCTTATCAACAAAAAAATCATCTTCCAAACAACAACAATAACATCCAAATTCAGTTAAAACATTCATCAAAAACACTTACAACTCCGAAATTTCGATAATCGAGCCGATAGAGGTAACATACCTACTACAGCCATGGTAGATGGCAAGATCATCAATGGCACTCAAAGCAACACCACCAGTGACACAAATCAACGCAGTCGACACCGCCTTCCGCCCGAAAGAATTACTCTTTTCCTTAACAACTTGCTCAGAAGCACTATCAAATTCCAACCAAACATCAAACATCACTACAAATTCAACAAAACCCAACATACAAAATCAAATGAATCCATCAAAAGATTGTAACTTTGACCTAATAATCATGAATTATTCAATGGGTACTCAAAATATTGACCAAAAAATTAAAACCCACAAAATTAAATTGAAATACAAAGAAGAAATGCATTGAAAAACATGAAATTGAGACGAAATTACATGAAATTGATACCTGGAAAATGGTGAAGACTGTGAGATCCGGAAAATTGAGAGGAATTTTTTGGTTCTAAACATTGTTTTTGGTCAAATTTTTTGTTGTTAATTTGTGGGCTAAAACCCTACACATGTGATATTACTATGTTTTTGGGGTTTTGGGTGGTTTGATTGATGTCTCTGTTATTATACCAGAAATTTGAGATTAGTTTGAGATTTTGACATGGTAGTAAACCCGTCATTGCGATCGGTTTCGGATCGGATTTAGTCGGATCGATATAATTTCGATTTTAATTCCGTTTAGTTTAGGTTAAATTCACTAGCAGGGTCTTAATTGGATCAAATGATATTCGATTCGTCTAGTTTGAATCGAAGGATAATTTAGTACGATTATACTAAATTTAATACACATACTTTTGATTAAAACTTAATTTAGGAAAAAAATTGACTATTTCATGTGGTTGTGGTCTGATTGAAGCAAATGCTGTCAAATTATTTTGAATAAGTTCTCTTTAGTCTGAGTCAAATTGGTTCGGATTTAAAACAGTTTGGTTTCATTCGATTACGGGTGTTTTCGGTTATATTTGAATTCAGTCCAATTTTGATTCCGTTCAGATCGTTTCAAGTTTAAGTTAAGTCTTTCGGTGTTGGTCGGATGTCATTAAGTCGATTTTTCGAGTTCAATTTTATTTGGCCACCTATAGACACATTAAATGTTACTCTACTTTGTATCTTGGATTGCAATTGAACTATATTGAATTGAACCGAACTGAATCAAACTTAATATAGAAAATAGTATGGAGTTTTAAAATTAAGTCCAAAATAAAGCCTTATTAATATTTTTACACAGACTCATGTTGCTCTAGTATGTGATCGATTAATAGTAATACCAAAAATCAGATGACGAAAAAAAAGAAAAATTGTGTTATTTAATCGTGGTAATAGAGTAGTAATATCGAGGAAGGATTTTCTCCATTTCTCCCTCTCCATTACCCCTCTCCATTTCCTTTTAGGGGTCCGGATTTAATCTAAAACGATTCATCGGCTCACACTTCATCATCAAAAAGTGTTGAAAGATAAGGGATATTATTATTTAATATGTTTGTGCGAGGGATTTTAAGAAATGGAGAGGATCCTAATGCAGTAATATCATACTACTTCTGTCTCAGTCAATTATTAACATTTCATATTTGAGGGTTTATACATGATACGATTAATCTTTATATATTTGTACATAATACAATTTTAATACAATGTACATGTAAAAGTGATCATATCTACGGCAAAATTTGGTCATTCACTCATCTTTTAGCATGTCGAAACCATATGACAAATGATTTCAACTTAAATTCGACAATTCCTTCCCAATGTTAGCCGGTAAGGTCACTAACAGTGACACTCATATCTCGATCTTAAATCCGTCAGCATCAAAATTGCTCTCCCGATGGTCGGGGGTTACTCTACCATCTTTCATCGCCCGACCAATTGTTCTTCTCCTTTGGCCCGGTAGGACCTTCCTCCCCGGAAAGTTCTGCCGGGAGCTTGTTAAAGAAGTTCCTAACCGAACCTCGTATCAAAATTGGAAGTCGTTTGATCAACTTATCTAACTCTTTCCTGGACCCATATACGATCTTTGGACCCCATTCTCTCATAAACTGCAACCAACACGGCTCGCTGACACTCGCCCCTAGGTACTCAGCAGCAATAATCTGATATCTTGTGCTGGAATCGACGTATAAATTGCTCCTAGCACAGTCGTTTCTGATCCCTACACCAAGTTTTGACGATCCTTGAAGGTAGGTCCCCGGGTGTGGGTAACTTGCATGGCCGTTTTTAGACGAGTAGACAATTGCTCGGTTTCCCTCGATGAACTCTAAATCAGAAGCATCGACCCAAACACCACCGCTGTGCTGAGAGAAATATATGCTGTGAAGTCTACCCGTAAAGTTACTTATATGGAGCGTGAAATGCTCCCAGTAACCGACATGTTCACCTGTCCGGCTCAAAGGGACGTTAGTTGGTCCGATCTTGAAAGTGGCAGGTCCATTGAATGGACAGAAAACCCACATTGCTACGTCCGTAAAAGTACCACCAAAAGCCGGTTTCACATGAACGTATAGTTCGGCACTTTCTAAATTCCCGTGCTTGATGACTTCCCTTCGATCATCAGTCGGGAAATCTAGCCAGAACTCACCGTCATTACTCCCACCTGCAGGCAAATTGGAGCCACCGGGATCAATTACTTCACCATTAGGCTGGCCAACTTTACAAAGACGAGCCCCATTTTCGAAGAACCATGAGACAGAAGATGGTAAGTAGAGTTCTTTCGGGTGGAAGAACACGGTTGGACCGTAATGACGGATTAGGCTGTGGATTTGGTCGAGATTTGGCATTGCACGCCAATCAGGATCAGAGTTTTTTAGACATGAAATTGGCATTTCTTCCCCTGCACTCCACAGGCTAGCGCAGAAAAACGTCCCTGTCGAAACCCCTCTTCCTGACATACCTCGATGACACGGCCTAGTCTTCCAAACCTCAAACGGGATTTTATGAAATTTTGAATATAGTTCGAGTAATAAGCCGCAAGACTCACATTTATCAACGAGATCCTCTCTGACGCATTTTATATCAGCCCAATCAGGTTTAGCGGGCGTGTTTGTCACCACAAACCCCAGCGCCTTATAGCGTGGAGGAGACTCGGGTAGCCAAAAATAACCAGGTGGATCGTAAATTCCCATACCATCATCTGATTTCCAAACCAAAGTATAGTCACAAGGTGGTAAAAGAGCGGGGGAGCAAACGGGTTCCGTGTCATTTACATGGTTAGATGTCGTTAAATCCCTAGCCACAAGAACAAAGCCGTGCAGAGGCTTGTTATTGGGTTGGCAGTAATGACCAAGGCTGAAGAATCCTTCGGGTATACCTATAGGCTTGTAGAACGAGATGCCTTTTTTCCTGTTATGCGATAGATGGGAACTCCAAATAAATTCGAAACTGGTTACTTCCGCGACTTCTAGTTCTCCTAGACGAATTCTTCCAGTGCCAAATCCTTGCCCTGAACGAAAAATTCAAGCACTCATTCAGCACTTCATATCAAACCCACACAAATATCTAATGATTCTAAGGATGAACATCTTCCTCAAACATGTCCGTCCTTCAAATTGTTCGATGTTCGCATACAAAAACAAAAGACGAAACCAACACGAATTGGGTTCAGCACTTCAGGGTATACCACAAGAAAAGGCTAGAGCGCTTGTTTGGACTTTGAACGGAGGGATTTGGAAGGAAAGCGGAGGATGCTAAATAACTCGTTTAAATAGGTTTGGTTCGATCGAAATGGGGAGGAGGGAAAATGCAAACTAAAATCCTTCCTACATAGGACAACTCCGCCTAATAAAGGACAAAACTATCTACGCTTAACAAATTTTGTTGGTGTTCTAACCGATTGCTTTGGTTACATTTTCGAAGGTTAAAATCAAGAGACAACATAATCCTCTACGAGATTATAGAAGCTCAAGTCATAGTTCAACCGCGAGTAAGATAACTAGGAAAGAGGACCGGAGTAAGAACATTTTCCGTCTGCAACTTCCTACATCAGAAAGAGTTAATTTGCCTTACCAGACAGAAAATGAATTCCTCCATTACTCTCCCTTTCATGTCCCTCTAGAGCGCTGCCAAACAAGAAAGATTTCATCCCCTCGCTTACGCTACGCTTCATTTCCATCCAAATCCATCCGTCCACACTAGGGGGTAAAATATATCAGAGGGTTCACATACATTGTAACTGTCACAAAAACACAGTCGCAAAGTCGATTGCATAACATCAAGTCTTGTATATGACAGTTCCGAGCCTACGACAAATTTATACAAATACACATTGTACATTAAACCACAGAAATACGCGTTTTTATGCCTAAAACAGCTTTGTCATATTCATACGACCGACTAAAACCAGATTTTATGGCTGCACACTTCTACAGACGGTCTTTCACAAGACCTACTCGTAATTATCACACTTCTACAAGATTACAATATGCTCATTCACACACAACATTCATCAACCAACATACCCAACATCCACCCTCAACTAACAGCAAGTCTTAGGAAAGACCGTCTTAAAAACAAAATGATCATGCACAATTCATTATGAAAAACCGTCTTTTACCTGGAGGCCACTTAGGCAATGCAGCAGGCAATGAGAAAGTATTATTACCATCAAATGAAGAATCTTCTGTTGAATAATTATTCCCATACATAAACTTACAACCAACCATCTTTCTTTTTTTATATGATCATATTAAAAATAAAGTTATCGACTTTGATCGAACCCTCTTAAGGGAATATTACGGTATATGGTAATATAACGATATCGTAACAAACCCATGTTGGTATATCAAATAAAGTTATCAACTTTGGTCGGACCCTATTAGAGAATATTACGGTATAAGGTATCGTAACAAACCCATGTTGGTATATCAAACAAAGGTATCGACTTTGATCGAACCCTGTTAGGAAATATTACGGTATATGGTAATATAACGATATCGGAATAAACCCATTTTGGTATATCAGATGATTTCCACCATTTTTTACAAAATTGTGATCAAACCCATGTTGGTAAATAAAAGTTTTAACTTTTTTATAAATTGTGGGTTTTTTTTTAAAATGATCAAAAAATTGGGGATGTAACTGAAAATTATGAGTTTAAAATCTTTAAATTTGTGAAATTGATGATCATGAGAGATTGATGAATAAATGGGGACTTCTTTGTGCAATTGTTGTCATTTTGTTGGATCACAAATCTTTGTGTAATGGAAAAAAAATTGTTTTTTTGTTATTTGATTGGATAGATATTTTCAGCGTTGCTATTGCTACCGGCGATCTCTTTTCAATAGTCTTTATAACCATGTCTTCTCTCATATTAGTTATCGATATGATAATATTTAGATTAGTTTACATTGATGTTAATTGTAAGTGAAAATATATATATATATATATATTTCGTACTCCCTCCAAACCACTCATTTTTTACCATTTTCTAAAAAGGAAATTCTCATTTCTATTTTTGTCAACTTTCAATCAATCTTATCCACAGTATCTATTTTATGACTTTACTTTATGTTTTTCCACCAATTTCATCCACACAATTTTTTTTCTTAATCATTGACCCATTATCAAATGGGAAGAAATTGATGGTTTGGAGGGAGTATTATTTTTTTAACTTGTGAGAGAAGAATGTTAGATATTGTCCGTCGGATTAGACTTTCAAATTATGATTGTGACGTATGACATGCAAGAATTTCTCTTAGATTCGTATTCTCATAACCGGGTAATAAGTCATCATAAGACGGTCATATAATATCGGCATGAGAAATACAACTCAAGTAAGGATAGTCTAAGGCTTTGTTCTTTATTATTAAAAAAAAATGTTTTGTTCTTTAGGACTGAATGGAGCTGAACTAAACTGAACTGAACTAAACTGAACTGAGCTGAACTGAACTGAACTAAACTGAACTGAACTAAATGGTGCTGAACTAAATTGAACTGAACTGAATGATGTTGAACGCCTGAATTGAACTGAACTGAATAGAGCTTAACTGAATGGAGCTGAAGTGAACTTATTATATATACTTCGTATTTTTCTATAATTATTATAATTAAATTATTATTATTATTATTATTATTATTATTATTATTATTATTATTATTATTATTATTATTATTATT
>JAUEKU010184297.1:0-10115 GCA_032274805.1 Gypsophila paniculata | reverse complement strand
GTTTCCTACATTGCCAAAAAGGCTCACTATTATTTGGTTTACGGGTGATGATGGAATAAGAAAAGTTGTTCACCTAACTTTCTCCGCTTCTTTTTGTGACGTTCAATGCGATTCTCTAGACAAACTTCTTTATGCATTATCCTGATGCATACCTCCTAGTATTCAACACAAGGGTAAGGTTAACATCCTCGCCATTGGCATGAACCTTTGAGGCATTGGGGTAACATTGTGTGCTCTTGTAAATTTGCTCGAAAGCTAAATTTGATTGTCAATCTAATCTATAATTTGCTGTTGGGTACGCAGGGTCCTGCTGTGCCTGAAGCGCTCACTTCGAATAGCAAGTGCTGCTCAACAAATGGCTAATGTGACGCGTGGAAGCAGCGGTCCCGTCACACTGTTTGTTGAAATTTTAAACAAGTTAGTAGTTCAGAGTGATCTAACACCATGCACATTTGCTCATGACTATAATCGTTTCACTTTTAGCTCTTATACCTGATAAGTTATCATATTTGAAAATGCAAACAGGTATCTCTATTTCTTTGAGAAAGGAAATCCACATATCACAAGCGTAGCAATCCAAGGCCTTGTGGAGTTGATAAAAACTGATATGCAGAGCGACATATCAACTGTAGACTCCGCGACCACTGCTTTTTTTAACAGCACGTTGCGGTATATTCAATTCCAGAAACAGAAAGGCGGTATGATGGGTGAAAAGTATGATCCAGTCAAGTTATGACATCTCACTTTTTTGGGTGGTTTTGTACAATATCTGAATAAGTTACTGTCTCGGCCGACTTTACATGGTGGATGTAAATTACATAATGGTTTCCGGAGGATAACCGAGGATACAAGAACTTGCTCAACCGGGTTGAAGACACTTCGTTCAGAATGCTGCTGCTGTGTTGTCTAATCTTTGTTTTGTGTGTACATACTTGAGTTTGCCTTTATATTCTTTTCATGTGTAAGGTTAATAAATATGGATCCCCCAAAATAGTTTGGGAAGATGCTGTGTATCATTATGGGTATTGCACTTGGTATCATTTTGTTGATTGATTGGTTATTCTCATGTAAAATGAAGCACGTTTTGTTTCCAAATTTTATTTTATTTAGTTAGTTTAGAAATATTTTTAATTTTGTCTTACGGGGAAATGAGAAAGGGCTAGGCCAGACATATCTAGTTCAATTCTGATCCCCCCATTTGGAGGCAGGTTTGGACTAGGCAGACAGTGCTTAGACCACTACTATTCCCGCCAACGGGTCCAAATGGGACTACCATCAATATTCTTTCAATAGAATGTTTGAGGATTTTGGGGGAAAGAACACACAGCTAGTTTGGCCTGGGCTTGACCCTCGAGGATGCACGGAGCCACAGACTGAGCCAATTCTGGTTGTACTTGGCCCGCCCCTCAAGGATGCATGGAGTGCGCAGATTCGTAGAAGGTGGCCGTACTCGACCCTTACCATTGGTGGGTCGAATTGGGCTTTTAATATTTATTTCTAATTTCTAATTGAAGCGTGAAATGTGATGAAAGCTCAAGGTTTTGGTATAATCTTTTATCTGACGTGACCTCAAAGTGACAAAGTTTTTCTTAAATTTTAGAAAGGGGTATATAAAAAGGTAAGGAGTAAAATGTTAGATATAGAAAGGAGTAAAATGTTAGGTAAAAGAAGCGGCAGGCAGTGGTAGGTAGGGAGTAGGGAGTGGTAAAGCGATAAGAGTAGAAGAGGAAAGATGGAAGTAAGAGGAGGGTGGCGTTACATGAAGGTGCAACATCAACATCAACAATTCATCATCTTCACTATCTGCTGCTTATTAACAGTCGCAGTAATCTCAGAAACAGAAGCAGCAAAGCCGCCTCAGCCTGAACCTCAACATCAACATCATAGAGTGAGGTCTCTACCAGGCTATGACGCTCCTCTTCCCTTCACTCTCGAAACCGGGTATGTCTTTGGAATTAATGAATGAATGAATGAATGAATGAATGAAATACTTTTAAGTAAGTAAGTAAGGGAGATGAAAATGAAAATGAAAAGAGATGCAGATATATAGGAGTAGGAGAAGGGGAGGAGGTGCAATTATTCTATTATTTTGTGGAATCGGAGCGAGATGTTGAAAAGGATGGTCTCATGATATGGCTCACCGGTGGCCCTGGTTGCTCTGCTTTCTCCGGCCTTGTTTTTGAAGTTGGTTAAGTTGTTTCTCCCTTTTCTTCTTCTTTTTCTCTTTACTTTCCTTTCTACGCCACTATATCTACATTCCTTCCTTTTAATTTGCTATATCATCCTCATTCCTCATTAAGTAAGGGGCTTCTAGTGTTTCGTTGTGGTTTAACATACTTAACTTCCTTGATCCATCAGGTCCTATCTTGTTTGATACTTCTGATTTCAACTCTGCATCTGACATTCCCACACTCATGTTGAATCCATTTTCATGGACTAAGGTTTCTCTATTTACTTTTCTTTTCTTTTCTTTTTTTTTTAGCTTCAATGAAATTTGTTGTGTCATATCACAATTACATTATTGCTCTTTTGCAATTATTGCATAGCGTTGCACAAAAGAATAGTTCTTCACAAACTTCTCATCGTACACCTTTCTCGTTTTCACCTTTTTCTTTCCCTTTTTCCCTTTCTTTTGAAAACTAATACTAACACATAAATATGGGCAGGTGGCTAGCATAATATTTCTAGATTCGCCAGTGGGCACAGGCTTCTCGTATGGCACATCCCAAGATGCCTATCACACTGACGATAACCTTCAGTCCACGCATATCTATGAGTTCCTTAGAAAGGTTTGTATTACTATTTGTACATTGTTTCTAGTTTTGTAGTACTATAAACATGTTTGTGTTATCTGTTATATATACTTACCTATAAAAGATTATTTATTATTGATTATTATACTTAATAATCACAAATTCTACATTAATGATTATAATAATCATGGTAATAATTATTCTCTTCTTTCATTTAGGTTTATTATCTTCATTTACATTTGTCGAGATGTATATTGTACTCCCTCCATTTCTTTCTTTTTCTCCCATTTGGTTTTGGCACAAGGAATAAGAGAACTAGAGAAGTGTATGGTGTGGATGTGATTGGTGGAAAAAGAAAAAATAATTCCATAAAGTAGATTGTGTGAATGAGATTGGTGGAAAGTTGATAAAAATAAAAATGAGAAGAAAATGGTGAAATTTTCATTTAAGGAAAGTGAGAAGAAAAGAGTGAAATGAAGTAACATTTATATCTATTTTTACGCAATATAATGAAATATAAAAAAGTGGATATGAATGATGTAATCATAAAGACAAATCAAATAAAATCTACATGACTATATTTGTCTTATATATTACGAGAAATTTCAATAATTCCTTGGATAAATAATGATCAAATGAAAAATGTAAAAAACCTAATACATGAGTGGAGGGAGTACATTTCAAAAACTATCACATAAAATAATTTATGTGATTTGGATACTCCTTCCGTTGCTAGACCTCCCACTTACAATTTGGAAATGTAGTCCTGTAATTAAGTCATCTTAGTTTGGATTAGGGCATTTGAATTGTACGTGTCGTTGCGTCATAAGTTTTGGGTTGAGTCAATTATTTTAGGTTTTATGTTTATTTCAGGCATTCATTATGGAGTTGTTCAAATATGATATTAGATATTATTCAATTCGGACCAATTTTGATCATATGATTAGGATGACTAGTCATGTCGGGGAAAATTATTACTCCGTAGTAAATGATCAAATAGCACATGATTCAGACATATGTTCATCTGTTCCCTACAATAGTTTAGCCTCAGCATTAAATTCTTTCAATTAAATGAGGTTTTGCTAAATTATTTGTGATTCATGTGTAGTGGCTCGTGAATCACCCAAATTTTAAAAGAAATGCTTTCTATGTCGCTGGTGATTCCTACTCTGGCATGATTGTCCCCATCGTTGTGCAGGAGATTTTAAATGGTAATTTTGTTTGGTTTTACTTTTTTTTTTCTTCTCTTTTATGCGCCAAATGATAATATTCCAAGTAAAATACTTGTAAAAAATCTATATCTTGCACACAATTTAATTATATTTAGTTAAAATAAAATACACGTTAGAAAATTCTTTCTTTATATATGTATTGATTTATTTATTAAGTGATAAATAATTAAAAAACTTCTGTGTGATTGTTGTCTGTAGGAAATGAATTCGGACTTGAGCCAAAAATAAATCTAAAGGTGTGTATTGGTCATGGGAAAATCTTACCTCTAATGTCTTTCTTTCCTTTTTCCCTTTTGCATGTGTATAAAACATATGTTATGGACTATGGTTTTTTTTTTTTTTTTTTTTTTATAATCCTTCGGCAATATTTACCTTGTTCCTTTTTATAAGTAGTCACACAAAACATCTAATTTATGAATTTGTTTGTAGGAAATGATTTGGAATATCAAACTAACATCGTGCATAAACTGGGTGTATTTTTATGAAATTTTCTTAATTAAACCATCCTTCACTTCACTTGTAACAATCTTAATTATTGTGTTCAGGGATACGTGCTTGGAAATCCAGCTACGACAGGTTTTAAAGCTAAAAATTCAGAAATTAAGTATTTACATCGAGTGTCGCTCTTGTCTGATGAGTTATACCAGGTAAACACAGTGTCTTTTGGCTTTAGAATCATGAGTCATATTGTAAATTATATATGTATGTGCTAAAATTTTTATTTTTCTTGAAAATATGACTTAGTTTGCGGAGGACAGTTGTAATGGTGATTACGTGAATGTTGATGCAGCCAATGCCAAGTGTTTTCTTGCGCTTCAAGCTATATCGGAAGTGAGTCACGCAGCTTTATTATGTTGTTGGTAAATTGCAGACCATTGCCTTATCAAACCAAGTTCAAACTTACTGCTTTAAAAACTTTGCAAAATTATACTCTTTATAATAACTGTGATAGAGAGCGTAATGTTTAGTTGAAAAGACTTTTAACCAACGACAAATTTACAGAAAGACAATTTCAAAAATCTAGTCGAATCAATGGCCAAATAGGCTGGAATCAATCAATTTTTGATTAAATGCTGGACAAATTGTAAATTTGTCATACTCCACCATAAGTCCATAACCCTAACCCTATCACTATCCTTATGAAATTGCAGGCTACAAGTTCAGTCAATGGGCCACATGTCCTAGAGCATAGTTGCTTATATGTCTCTCCAACTCCAAAGCCATCCAACAAATTTCAATCACACATCAACTCTCGTAATATTGGATACCACCACCATCCAAATTTAATTTGTCGGGTATGTATGTATGTCTCTTCTTCTATGCTTTTTCTCCCATAATTTAACCGCCAAATATTGTTTAATTATAGGTCGGTGATCATGGGTATGTTTACCAAAGCTGTAAAATATAAAGTAAACGCAAACTATTCATTGGGATGAAAAGGGTAACAAAATACTGCAAAACGAGGGATGTCACCCCTAGTCATATCTAATTGTTAGGTAATTCTTGATCATCCATTAAAACGTTATTCAATGTGATCTTTAACATATGTAAAATATGTAAAATGATCATCTACGTCCAAAGTACAATCTTGTCGTAGAATATACATATTATGATTAAGATAAAAAAAATGACTAGGAATGAAATACTCTAAATGATACTCCAAATATTAAAACTCTATCATACAGATACTATTCTAGTGCTGATCTATTTAATTTGAGGTAATTCAATTAGGGATGTCTCCCCGAATCGCAAATTGAATGTGAAATTGCATGCAATCAATGTTAGAATATTTCGATTAATGGTTGAAACTTGATCAGTAATTCATACTCCCTCCATTCAACCCCATTTTGAGCTCAATCTTCGATATTCCGGCCAATATATAAGTGGAAATATATTTGTGTGATTTTGTTTTATTCGTCTTCAAATTTGTCTCGGCAAATTTTAATATCAAATTTTTATAATTTTTTATAAAGTGTAACTATAGATATTATCGTTCCAAAATGTGTCTCGGCAAGTGTGAAAAAACATATGCACAAAATGGAGTTGAATGGAGGGATATATATTAATATATTTACTCACATAAAAGCCTGTGGTTGAAGATAAGTTTAAACATGGTATCTCAGGGTCGTGCATACAATTCTAAGAATTTTTTTTATAAAAGGCTCTTTAATTAAAAAATAACCGAAAAGTTGTCCATTTCAACATAATACACGCTATAGGTCCACGTCACTAAAAACATTTTTTTTAAAAAAAAAAAAAACTGTGTGAAACCGCTACTTGAAATAGCGGCTTTAGACATCCCACAAAACGCAGCTCACTTTCCCTGTTAAATTCACATCATTTTTTTGTTCATTTAATCACCAATTAATTCTACATCATTAATGGGTTCGACTCCAATGAAACGTTTTCTGATCTAATCAATTCCAAAAAGTCAGTATCTTCTTTGCCTTCTTCACATTCTGTATTGTTTCATTGAACCCCCATTTCACGAAGTTCTACTCGTTCGGTGAGAATCAGTGTCGAAAATGGTGGGTGTACTCATGTTCGTAGATCGTCTCCTCCATTGTTCACCGATTTTACCACAAGTCCTTAAAAATTCGATGAACACGTACAAATTGAAACCCTAGAAAACCGCCCAAAACCCCCAAATTGGCAAAAAGATTCAAACTTGGGACTACCCAAGTGTCGAAAGTTGAAACCCGTGAGCAATTTCAACCGAAATTCTCAGTGCGATGGATGCGATGAATCGAGTGGTGGTGGAGGGATGAAGAAAGGGGTGAAGTTGAAGGAGAAAGTTAGGATTGAATAAGAGGAAAAACAGGGGAAGTGAAGTTCGTTTTTGTGGGATGTATAAAGCCGCTACTTCAAGTAGCGGTTTCACAAAGTTTTTGGAAAAAAAAAAAATCTTTTAGTGACGTGGATCCTATAGCGTGTATTATGTTGAAATGAACCACTTTTCATTAATTTTTAATTAAAGAGTAAAGAGCCTTTTATAATAAAAAAAAAAAATATCAACCTTTTCTTTTCTATTAAGAAAAAATAAAATATATTACAAAGTATTATACGGACTTAGGGAGTATTCCCTCATTCACACAACGTTCCATCATAATCGTAAATAACTTAAAATATATAAATAATTACAGTACAAATGACACATTTGTAATCATAATAGGTTTCACAAATTTATATTTTTGTTTAAAAAAAAAGTGGCATGTAAGTGTTAGAAACTTGGTCAAAGCAGCGCATTAAAGATTGAGTGAAAAACAAATGAGTAGAACAATGTGATAAGGAGTGAGTAAGATATTTCGAAGAATATTGATTTTAAATATGATCAATGTGCTTTTATAATTTATGTTTTTAGAAGGGCTTAGGCGCATTTTAGGTATGTCGTTTGTACGAGGCACGACCAATGATTTGTATTGCTATGAAACTCCATACTCTTCTACAAAGTATTTGATCCTAATTGCGCTTTTCTTTACCTAGTTATTCTTATTTTATATGGTATTTTTTTTATATATACGAAGAATAAATTACAAATTATCCCTTATAAGTTATAAGTAAACAAAAGGATATTTGTTGTACGATTTCATTTGAAAAAATACAGTTTTTATTGAGCATTATGTTCATCGGGTGTGTGCATTTGCCTTGTGCTTCCTCACATAGTGATTAGTGTATTTGTCACCTCGATAAACATCCCTCGACATTTCAAAGTACACTTGTAACACCCGTAAAAATCACGGGATTATTTTAAACCCTTGTTTAAATGAAATATAATTAACAAATTTCCGTTGTAAAAGTGTATGCATGGACATTTTAAAATCTGACCCGACCCTCAAACCTATAGATAAAAACGTCATACTCATCTCCCCCAAAAAATATAAACAAAAAAGCGCCCGATTTCTCTATTACAAATTAGATTTAAGTAATTAACAAAAAAAATTACAATTAAGTAATTAACCGTCTCTACGTCAATTCCATTAAACTTTTACTTTCAAACAAACCCCACATCTCGTTGTCTTCTTATTTAATCTTCACCTAACTTCGACTCTCCGTTATCATTCAAACTTTGACAACATATCACTACGCAAATCTGCATTGCTACCGACTCCTTAATTCCATCACTGGTCTCAATTCATGTAACCTTGATTTTGAATTTCAATTTGGGTAAATTTATAGTTTTAAATTGTGATGGCTGATTAATTTAGGGATAAATCTAAGGGTTGTTGAAATCGTTTTATCCTTAATATGTGAAAGAGGTTGTTAGATCAACTAAATTAGGTGAGATATTTGTACTTGTAAAATTATTGAGTAATATTTTTTTTGAAATTGAATTTTTGTAATGTAATTAAGGCAGTATAAAAAAAACCGTAAGTTTTCTATTTTTGATTCAAAATGTTGATAGAGAAAAAAGAACTCGCGGAATTATAGCAGAAAAAACATTCATTGGTATCAGAGAATTCATTTATTGCATTTTACAGCAAAGTTAAGTTTCGTAATAAGGATGGTTTTTATTGGCCAATTTTTTCAAGTGAATGAGAGAACTTGAAATATTGTTTTCTGCATTGTGATGGTGCACATAAGATTTTTAAAACTCTTCTTTTATATTCCCTCCGTCCTAGTGAATTGTTAATGTTTGATAATTGAGAGTATAAACATAATACAATTAACCCTTATACTTTTGTGGATTTTACAATTTTTATATAATGTACGTGTAATTGAACATGTTATGATGACTTTCGTGTATAAAGTAACTTTATGTTTGTTTTTATATTCTTTCATTTCTTGCATTTGTTTTTGTATCAATACTGAAACGTTAACAATTGAATGGGACAGAGGGAGTATATATAATGAATAATGATGATAGAATAGATAGATATATATAGATAGATAGATAGTACATTAGTGTATGTGATAAGATAGCCCGTTTCATTTCAGTTGTGTTACCCTATCAGTATTTTGTTTCGTTTCTACAATAGCTACAAACACATGAAAGTAATCGTGGAATGGTTTAATTTATGATCAGCCCGATTGATATGGAGAGTAAAATATGAATATTCATCTCATTTAAACTATAAACATTTAAAAAAAGGTCATGATGGACTAAGATCCGAGGATCATTGTGTACAACTCAACAACTGTAAATCTGGAACCATAAAAAAAAAGGTACTTCGTAAATATAAGAATAATGTGTATTTTTATAGTGCCATCAACTTTTCATAGTAAAGTTATTGGCAAATTCGTTTTTGTATTATTTTCTTTCGAAAATGAGGAAATGCACAATGATGTGTATTACTCAGTAGTTTGATCATCAACAAATAAATTAGTTTGACAAGAAATCACAATTGTAGAAGAAAAATGTAAATCTAATCTAATCTATTCATCAATAAGGACTTGAAATTCATATGTCAAAACTTCTACATTCTTCTAAACTAGAATACTAATCACACGACTCTCTCTAAGACACTTATAATACCTTTATTTTTTTGACTTTCAAACTAGAATAATCTAGCATCATGTATTCATGATCCATGCATAACAACCATATTGTATAATTTTACCATTATCCACTTCCATATATGTTCAGCAAATATATACGGAGTATCAATTATCATTAATTCATTATCACTTTAATATATTGAAAACAACAATCTCGTCATATAAACTTGTTCATTTGTATTAAAAATCAATTTTTATTTTTTTCTTATACAAATTTCCATTCTTATATCATTCGAGTATTTATTTAACCCACATTAATAAAAACTTACTATTTACACGCTCGAAATTTCATGACATCAAACACAAATTTTCAAGCACTTGAATGACCTAATATAAAACTATAAATTCATAACAAGACATTTCATTGAATGATCGGTCAAAGTTTTTTTTACCAAACGAACTTTGACTGACCATATCTTTTGGTTACAAGTTCCGAATACGGAAATTCTTTTTTTCATATCGAAGATCTTTTCAAGATCTACGATTTTAAAAAAATAATTGTCGTATTTGGAACTCGTAGTCACGAGTTTTGATTGGTCAAAGACTTTTTATAAAAAAAAAGAGGGGCATTTTGGGCAAAAATGCAAACCTCAGGGGTATCATGGGAATTATCCCTATTAATTTGACAGTTTGG
>JAUEKU010184286.1:0-10116 GCA_032274805.1 Gypsophila paniculata | reverse complement strand
TTCTTCGATTTGTTTTTTTATTTTTTTTATTTTTTTACTATTTTTTTCACGATTTTAATTGTGATTAATAATTTTTTTTATTTATTTTTTTTTTTGTCAAAATTATAATGTTCGAGAAAAATTAATTCATTGTAAAAAAAAAAAATGAAAAAAAAAGAAAATAAATAAAAAAAAGGGGGAAGAGGGGGGTAGGCGGGGGTGGCGTGAGAGATCCGTTTGGTGCACTAAAAAAATTCATAAATCACGAAAATGAGATAAAAAAAAGTTTGTGTTGAGTAATTTTACTCTTTACAGAATAATAATTTGAGAGGAAAATATGATGTTTAGAAGGTAGGAGGGGGAAATGAGTGGGTATTTTGGAAAATTAATTCTATGCCGAGTAAAATTATTCTGTAAAGAGTACGCCCCAATTTGAATAGTTTAAATTTTGAGACGGGACAATTAATCAGACTTATTTGATCGGGTTTAAAGAGCGGCCCATGCAGGGTTAGCCGAAATATACAAATTACTATATGATGGTGGTAAATTAGTACATAACAGCGATTTAAATGACCGTTCTATCTTTTTTCTCTTTAAAACTTATGTTGAGGTCTTCCCATGTGTGCGCGTGTTTATAAGTTAGTGGGTTATCCCTCCTATCACCAATTGGTTTTAGGATGAAACCTCACTCGCTTGTGGGCTTGTTCGTCTCGCTTGTTCTGTAAGCTCGCTGCGGAGGACTCAACAACTTAATTAACTTATCTTCTTATTTCCTCTTGTTTTTTTCCAACCCGTAACTCTAAAAAAAATCGACCCAAATGTCGATGATCACTAATGTCTTTCTTCAAGGCCGGCCTGTAATTTTAGGAGGCCCTGTTGTAAATTTTAAAACGAGACTCCACTTATACTATTACGAAATATATAAAAGGCTACATGTGAAAAATATTAGCCGTTGAACGATGGGCAATTGATTGAAACAATAAGACAAAAACCACTCTCCACCTTCACATTTATGTATTTTATTTTCTGTTTTAGTATTTATATATATCTAATACAACTATTAAACAGACCCTAAAATTTTGGGCCCCTTATTTTTGGAGTCCCAATTCTGAGAACCGATTTACCCACGCTTTGGGCCGCCCTTGCACATGCCACAACACAGCCATAACTATGCTCTCAATAATTTAAATTTTAGGAAAATTTGACAAGAATAAACCAACCTATGAGTGGTGTTTTATAAATATATCATCCTATCGTTTAACTCTGAATAAACCAACCTATTAACCTTCTTTTCCAATATTGTACTAGCTTACAGGTTACCTAAAGTTCCGATCATTTTTTAAAACCCCTTGTGTCTCTTTTTCCTTACTTCTCTTTCTTCTTCATTTTCCATTAAAAATCATAATCCCCCTTTTCCTTTTCCTCTTCTTTACTTTCGATCTCAAATTAATCCGACGTTATTGCACTCACTTTTTTTAGCTATTATTTACCCCATTTTTGTAGTTAATTATGTAAACAAAACCCACCCCCTTAATTTCTTCCTTTCATTTATAACTAAAAACCACCCATCCCGAAAATAATCACCATCACCCCGAAAATAACCACCACCATTGTGCGGGCGCGGGATGTCGGTGGCTGGTTAGGGGTGGGAAAATGGTGGTTGTTGGAGTGGGTTTAGTTTTGAATTTATTAGATTAGATTTGTAATATTATTCATTATTTAGATTAAAAGAGAGTTTTTGCAGTTTTTTTTGTGAATAAAGATTGAATCTTTGACTAGGGTTTGTGAATTGTGTAGATTTTTTTAAGTTAATTTGAGGTTTTTAAGGAAGAGAAAGTTATGTGAGAAGAAGAATAAGTTAATGAAGAAGAAAAAAAGTTAAGGAAGAAGAAGAAGACAACAATGGTGATATGAAAAGAAGAAGAATGAGTTCCAAAAAAAAGAATTTAGTAACAAAACCTGAAGTAATAGGTCATCAAAAAAATTTTGTCGGTAAAAAAAAGTCTGGGAATAATATTGGAAGAGGAGGTTAATAGGTTGGTTTATTTAGGGTTAAACGAAAGGTTGGTATGATCTACGAGTTGAATAGCCTTAGGGTGAGAATATTAGCAAGACTTTGTTGAGTCTTAAGACTCTGCCACCTTAGTTTTCCACTAACTTTTATTAATATATTATTCCTTACACTCAACTCAGACTCTATATATTATCCCTAAGACTCACTTCAGACTATACTTTTACTCTACTTTTTCTCAACTTTTATTAAAAATAAATATAAAAACTAAAAGTAAACACATGTCAATTTTTTATTGGGTGACACATCTAGGAAAGTGTATCAAGACTCTTAGAGAGTCTTAAGTTGAGTCTTGAATTTTCAAGACTCAACTTAAAACTTTACCAAAAGTTTGGTAGATAATTATTGGAGTCTTGAGGCAAGACTTACATAATTCTTGAGGCAAGACTCACCTCAAGACTACCAATAATCTTACCCTTATCTATTTGAATGGGGTGTATGGGCGGTCTGCTTGGGTAAATAAGACCGTTCGGTAGTCAAACTCGTGAGATTTAATTGCTAATTGTCCTTATTAAAAATGATTTATGAAAAATTAAACGACTACAAACTTTCTTAATTGTTGCAAGTACGATTTAATTACTGTGATCTTAGGAACATGTGGATAGGATGTTTGACACTATGCTATCTGATGCATGTCACCTCACTTGTTGTACGAAACGAAATAAATGAATGATATGTTACATCTATGTTTCTGTGTGAACGATGTGTTGTAATACCTCTTTATTCTTTTGAACTATGTGTTATTATTGCCTTATATGTTATGCATGATTTATGAATGATTCACATGCTTATATGTTATCTGAACATGTATGATTATAATGCATGATTATATTATTTATATTGTATAACAGCCAACCAAGTGTTTGGTTTAGAGGCCTGTATGAGCTAGTCATTGTCCGCTAAGCGGACACAGTTTTCGAGTTGTGTTTTGCAGGACCCCCGAGGACTAATGCTGGATCAGGAGGGGATGTTATCTACTGTTTTCTATATTCCATTTTGAGAGATGTAATAATAATACAATATAACTCCAATACGCGAGTCAAACCTTATGACTCCGTATTCTGATATAATATTTTGAAGTTGTTATATATTAATGACGCTGTTTAGACATAATTATAATTCCGCCATAGTTAATTAGAGTCACGAAAAACAGGGCTGTTACAAGTAGAGTATATCGCAACTTCAGAAGCTGCAAAGGAAGCGGTTTGGATTTACAAGTTTATCACTAAACTTGATGTATTTCCTAGCATTCCTAAGGCATTGGTCCTCTAATGTGACAACAATGGAGCCGTTGCTCAAGCAAAGGAGTCTAGGCCACACAACAAATTCAGACACGTGCTCAGAAAATATCACCTTGTCGAGAATATGCTGAAATGGGTGACATTCGAATTTGCAAAATTCATACTGATGCAAATGTCGCAGACCCACTTACTAAGCCCCTTGCGCGAGTTAAGCATGATGGTCATACAGTCGCAATAGGAATTAAGCACATTGGTGAATGGTGCTAACTTGTAGAGTTTTTATTTATGTTTTGACATGATTATAAAACTATTATTATTCATTAAATAAAACTTTATTTCGTTCGATCATAGTTTAATTGAATGAAAGTTCAATTTAATCTGTGATTCAGTATAGGCAATCAAATACGATTTGATTATTGGAACCCTAGTTACAACGCTATAATACAGATTAATTTTGTCCCTAGTCACATCATTTAGTTGGGACATCAATAATATTTAAGTGATTAGTATGCAAGTAGATTGATGGTCAAGATTCATAGACCATGACATATTGGATATCTATGCCTATTGTATAGGTGTGTGTTACTGAATGCACATTGGGCAGACCCGCAGTGGAAGTTCTTTAGGTCTTTACCACTGTCACAAGAATTTCCATTACCCAATAATAATTCAACTACCTGAGTTCATTATTGTATCTCAAGTGAGAATTGATTTATTTTGAAATTGTCAAACGTCTACTACAAAAGGGGTTATAAAGGCAATTATTGGATAATCGTGAATTACTTGGAGAGACGTAGTTGAATAAGGTGGGATTGTCCTCCCCTTGACTTTTCATAGGGATTGTTGCTTCTAGGCCACTCGAGAAGTCGAGACTGTAAAATGCATGGCCGTGTCAAATGGATTAATGGATTAATCATTTGGTTAAACAATCTGGCTCGAATTCGAGAAACATGTTTGGGCTTTATAAGCATGACGTTGGACTTACCTTATGTCCGAACGAGGCATTAAGAGACAAAGGAATTTTAAATTGCTCACTTGTAGGACAAGTGCGATATTGTTGGGAATGTTCAAACAATTGAACAATTTATTATAAGAATTTGCCACTTTAATTTAGGTGATTATAATGTCTTATTAGAGACCAATTATGATTTGTAAATTAATGGTTAACTTATACTAAATGGAACTGATCATATTAGGTCACACAAGTAAGTAGTGTATAATGTGTAAAGAGATAAAATTAATGTACCAATCGAATATTGTGTTTGACATAATATACGATATATTGATAACATAATATTCTTAATATTATAATTTGATTATGAAAGGAATATAATAAATGAAATTATGGAATCTCATCTGTTAAAGGCATGATTAGAGGAAGAATAAAATAATTACATCTAATATGAAACTGAGTGGGTCAATCTGTAACAACCCGGTTTTTCGTGACTTTAATTAACTATGGCGGAATTATAATTAAGTCGAAATCAGTGTTATTAATATATTACAAACCTCAAAATGAAATATTAGAATACAAAGTCATAGTGTTTGACTCAAGTATTGGAAATAAAGTGTATTATTACATCTCTCGTCAAAAGTAAATATGTAAAACAGTAAGCATCGTCCCCTCCTTAAATATGCACGAGTCCACGGCGTCGTACAAAACAAACTCCAACTGTGTCCGCTTAGCGCGACAGTGACTAGCAAAGTTCTCAAACATACCTCTAAACCAAAAGATTTTAGCTTATAAATTATAATTTATAAATGCGCACCCATGCAGTAAACGTCATTTCAATGACACAACTTGATCAGTTGAAATATTCAGTTAAAGAACACACAAAGCAATTCATGTAATCACGTTCAATGCTTAACATACATATTAACATTCATGCATCGGCAAATAAGAGCTGTAAACAACAGGTTCATGTTCAAAGTGCAATAAATTACATAATCACAATTCATGATTTGGTATTACACATCATTTCACATGCTAGCGGTATAGCGTTATTACAGCACATATGTAACACCCCTACTCAAGGAGAACGGGTCCCGCTTAAGTAGAGGTACACAGTGTCGGATAAATCCAATAAGTAGTCACGAAATAAGTCCAAACTCAATGCAATAATATAAAACTATAAAGAAAGTACAAAGGGTGAATCAATATCCCAAAATACGGACTACACAAACGTAATACACAACTCGTCTCTAATGATAGTGAAATGTCGTCAACTAGACAATTTCGAGTGATGCGTCTCCGTCAAGCCACCCTCTAGCACTCGGTCCATCCATGCTCCTCACCTACGGGGTGGGGGAAAACAAACACACAAAGCAAACAAAACACTAACTAGTTAGCCACACATCAAATCGCAAGCATGAACAAATACAATGTATGCACTAACAAACATAAATAAACGCCCAACAAAGGCGTTACACATCCAACCACCGTACTCATCTCCTCCATCCCATACTATCGTCCATACTCATACTCAAACTGCGGTCACTGCGCGACACATGGCTCTCTGCAGTCACTACGCGTCACATGGCTCATAACATAACTCAAACTTGCCTCACGCTTTCGTACCACGACATGACATGGAAACAACAGAGTCACATTATCCAAAGTCAGGTCAAGGATCCACACAAAATCTTATCATTCACGCACATGTCGTCACACACGATAACAAACTAAACATTCATAGCATAGCAACGTCACAAGCAAAACAGGCAGCAGCTCTGCATGTGAGGCGCTGGCCACACCCAGGACACAGCAAGCTCCCTGTGTCTGTGGCACTGGCCACGCCCTAGGGCACTAGTCACGCCCAACCTGGCGCTGGCCACGCCCTCTGGCGTTGGTCACGCCCTACGCGCTGTATCCTTCACTCAAGCAAACTACACCAACTCTTTCGTCCAACCCAACTAACACTAAAACCAGTTCATAGACCTCACCAGACATAGATCATACACTCTAGCACGCCTGTCGTTTTCACAACAACTCGCTTCCCAATCATTCACATCATACACGAACACTACTCACGAAACACACTAACATCACTTACGTCACACACGAACTCCACTCCGGACAGCAGCTCACACATAAGTACACACAAAAAACGTACAATATCTCCACTCCAACAGCCGAATCCAAAGCAAGCTCATCAACGAGATTCACACATACAACACAAACACAACACACGCACAAACATACAATACTCACGCTCAATACACCTTTCTCACGGCATTTCACACATATTACGCACAAACACACACACACACACACATACACACACACACACATTGTCAAACACCCAAGTAAGGGAGAAGCCCTTACCTAGGGTTATTACGCGTTTAATGACGGTTTAGGGCAAGGAAACAGAATGAAATTGTCACAACTCCTCCTCAACGAAGTCACACACTACAATCAACACATTCCTCATCAAAAGCTACACTAAAAAAACTAATTAAAGCTAACAAAATGAAGCTAAATGCTGTCCAACGAACAGCCTATAAAACCGAACAGTACAGCGCTGTTTCGGCCCCCAAAACACCATCAAAACGAGACTAACCTTGAGCAAACGTATTACTAATAGGTAGACAACTTCGAGGGGAAGCTAATGCAAGAAGAATGAAGCAAATCCGAGAAGAAACGAGAGAGAAATCTACAATTTGGAGAACCTAGGGTTTCATGGTTGAAGGAGAGCAATGGGCTGATGTTTGTTTCTGTTTTAATCTGATTTTTAGAGAGAGAAGGTATAAAATGAAGTGTATACAAAAGTAGGGAGGGTTGGTGAGTAAATAGACTTGGTCAAACATAGTTTGGGGAAGGTTTGCTAGTCAAACTTGGTAAAAAACGAGTCAAAACGCCCTAAATATTAACCAAACCTCTAAAACACTTCCTTACAACCTCACTAATAAATTACTCACATTTTTACGAGTGAAACGACTATAAATATGCCTCTATATGATTCCTATAACTCAAAATCCCAAAAACCTCTGAAACGCTCAATTAACTAAAACCACAAGACATTATAATAAATCATAATATAACTATAATAAATCCCATTCTAATAATCATTTATTATATAATATTCAAACTAAAAATAATAAAATCGACTCACACAAATACGGGGTATTACAGTCTTCCCCCCTTATAAGAATTCCGTCTCCAAAATTCCAACACCAACACACACAACTAACGACAGAACCACGAAACACACATACACAACACAAGCACACGACAACGCTACACAAGAGCCCGAACCTCCAAAATTCCAAACAACTAAACCCAAACAATAACCAATCGCCAACCTAAATTCTTAGAACACGGGGTTATCACAACCTCCCCTCCTTATAAGAATTTCGCCTCGAAATTCAAACAGTCAAGTCCAACAACCCCAAGCAACCGACAACCAGCACCACGACCACGTAATTGCCACATATATCGCATGCAACAAGTGCCAACTACACTATGGTACATAAACATTCACCACCTAGTCGATCATCGCCAATAAGATTATGTACTCAAATTGCCACTTAAAACAGCACACATAATCACAAAATGTTCAGCCATACACAACTAACGCCCCTAACAGCATTCCCAACAATATTCCCGCATGCACAGCAACACTATTACAACGTAGTTCTCAAATTACCGTAACAATTTGGTGAATAATAATACAATCAACCATACATCATCGCTTATGCATACAATCTCGTGCGCAATTTCACAACCTAACAACATAACCCGTTAGAGCCCTAGTCACTTAATCACATAACCATCCATACAATTCAAAACAAGAAATATTCTCCTACAAACGTTCCATATTCTCTTATACCTTAACAATACAACACAAGGAATATTCATGACCAGACACGACATTAAACATGACACTTAGCACAACACTTGTGCACTAAACATCTCATGATACAATAACAAGGACACCTAAAAATACTTAGCACTCATGCATGACATTCGGACCAACAAAAAGGCATACACAAGACAAACTCAGGACTCGATAGAGAAGGCATTCATACCATATTATAACGATCCGCAACACGAGAGTCAAAAGCACACTTCAACTAATACTTTGACAAAAACCACGACGTCGTAAAGGTATAGCATGTTTCGTCATGTTCACGCATATCTTATAGGCACAAATTAACTAGCGGTCACACGCACATATCGTTACAGCACAACGTAAATTTAAACCTAAATAGCGATTCCAAAACATTACACAATGACGCATTAACAACCATTGCATGCTCAAATAAACACCCAAACAACACAATTGAAACACAACGCCACCTCAACACAGGTACCATCACACAAAACATAACAAAGCTTGACACATACATTTCTATTCAAGTGACTCACTATCATAAATACGTCCTTGCACCCAATACACATACATGCACACGCTGATAATATCCACATACATACATGCCTATACTCTCAATACTTGGTCACATTATGGACATGAACACACCAATAATAGTCATATACCACAAGTACAAGGACATATATATATACTTACCTTTATTACCATAACAATAGTCATAACATATGAATACCACCATACCAAATCATGCACACTAACACGTTCATCACCTCAGAACATCATAAACCATACTCACATGTTCGTCACCCAAGTATAGGGTATTCCTCATTGACCCTCAACCGCAACTTACTAGACGACAATTAGTACATATAGTTCCATTACATGATTAACTTCAATGTATTTACCAACATAGCGATCATTCACGCAACCTATACTACCATAACTTAATGTACCACACGACCAACAAGCTTGCTAATTATTAACACTAATACTCACACCCCCGCACAACGCCAAGCATGTATAAACATCAATTCATGATTGACCGCAAGCAAAGTAAGCATTATAACTCAAACCATATGCATAACACACATAACTATACAAGACATGCATATCACAACATAACTAAGTCATAATCCGCATATCATCACTTAATCGAAACATAACTCACATAACTCAAAGTGTAACACCCCCATTTATGAGAAACTAGTCCATCATAAACGAGGGCGTCACAATGACGGGAAGACCCGACAAGTAGTCATGAATCCTGCTCAAGTCTCAAATAAAACATAGAACTGAATAGTACAATACAAAGCGTAAAACGTCCAAAACCGCAGACTACAAGTCGTGATATAATAAATCCGTCTCAAGCGTCGACAACTAGACATAGCAAGATAAGCTCCATGCGGTCAGCGTCCGAACACTCCAAGCCCACAAGACAAGCTCGACTCTAACACTCGATCCAAGCATCATCCGTACCTACGGGGAAGGGGAAGACATACAACAATAAAACACTAAACTAGTTAGCTACGCTGCAAGTAATGAATATGAGCAAATACAGGAAAGCATAAACGAACATAAGTAGAGGCTCAATAGAAGGATTTTCCCAAACCCGAGCTCGGCCACATGTGAAGCCTGTACGCCTCACCAACACACAATAACACCTACATCCACCACCTGCCTTATCCAATACTGTACTCCAACCAACAATCAACTCCACACCGAACAACAAACTCATAAGCAAGGCTCAAGGCCACATTCCACATCCATTAATCAAGCAAGCGCAACATCAGTATTGAAGCAACACGCTAATATGAGGCAAACACAATAATATTGAAGCGAACCGAGTAACATAACTCGCATATACATTTCTAGCACAAGACATACACACAAGCGCACTATACATGTCCACAACGCAGCATTCAATCAAGCAAACTCAACAACAACACTTATACTTCTCACATTCTCACGGTTCAATGCTACCACAACATACACA
>JAUEKU010184275.1:0-10117 GCA_032274805.1 Gypsophila paniculata | reverse complement strand
TTAAGAATTAATGGATTATTTGTTACATAACTTTTAATTTATGTCTTACTCATATTTTTCAAAATATAACCTCCTTATATAACTTTTTATTTTTTTTTTACCTTATTAGTTTCTAAAATCTAAGCTAATATATTTAATGCAAAAAAGAAAAAAAAATTAATAAACACTTTTGTCAAAAAAATAGAGTAACAAAAGTCGATCATTCAAAACTTTGTTTTCGATTTATAAATCTACTGCACCATATCAAACCATTAGGCAGTATATTATATTTTTATATTATTTAGCTATATGATATTTCTATCTTATTTGGACTTTTTTTAACGTCTATAAAATGGTACCAAAAGAAATAATCATTGAGATTATTGTACGACAAAATGTACACTTTTGAAAATCATTTTTTACTACTTTAATCGTGTTAATATGTTAAATTGAAGGATAAAATAAATGTGCAAGAAAGAAGTAATATTATTTAGTTTATTGTGTTATATATTATCATAACGTAATACTTATAAGTCTAATGTTGAGCTGCTTAAATATTTAGAATATTTATTATCTTTATATCATCGCAACATCGTCACCTGGTTGAAGATTATTTTGAAAATTTATGTGGAACCACAAATATTTTGAGGAATATAATTATCAATATGTATTTTGTAATTATTGCAAAGTATAAAATTACCAAATTGTAAAATTTAATATCATATCTATATTTTATCAATATGAGTATATGTTAATATTTGTTATTTTATTTAGAATCCTAGAAGTATTGGAATACCTAATTGTATTAAATTTTAGAATCATATTTTATATTATACGTAGATATGTTTAAATAATATTAATTTTTAATCGCCCAATTATATTGTGACAAATGTCGACCATAGAGACTATGGTTTCGACTTTATATATATATTATTAGATTAGATTAGATTAGATTATTAGATTAGATTAGATTAGATTAGATGTGAAAGATTGTCTTACAATTTTAAGACTTTGAATTGATTTGCACGGTATTTACAATGTCATTACAAAATATAAAATTAATCACTTACACAATTAATGATGACTATGATATGCTCAATCTATTGCATTCAATTGATGATCGATTGATTCATCGTGCTTTTCCTCATCTTTCCTAGATTTAAGTAATCGAGTCGATACATTATACTAGAGTTAACACTTAACATTATAGATCTACATATATAATCACGTTTTAATTGTGAAAACAAACGTTTATTGAATTATACGATTCTCCTAATATATTTATTTTCAGAATAAAATCAACCCTTGAACTTCCAAAATAGAGAAAAGCGCCAATGTCTCTTCGTGCACAAATCGAGCTATTCACAGAATAGGAGGCTTAGATGGAACATATATACCACAACCGCAACAATTTGAATCACAAATTGTTACGGTCCTGTCGTGGCCGATTGATGTGCTACTTTCTTCGGTACAAGGGTCGTGGTCGCAAAACATGCTCTCTTTTCCATTCCCTTTTTCCGTCCAATTCTTATTTCGGGGAAAAGTTAGAACATCTTTTGCTTTTCGGGTGCACAATGCTCGAAAAACATTTATTACGCACCTGAAAATAAAAGGTAACAATTAACGTAAACGTTATGAGTTGAATGACAAATAAAAAAAAAATTGCAACATATGCATGTTACATTCGACCCAATTGGGATGAAAGAAATAAAAAAGAACGATTGCAAAATTTTATTTACCCGAATTAGTTTTGGTAATTCACTGATTTGATTGTATTTTAAACAAAGACCGACCACCATGAAGGCGGATCATTTGTTTTCTTTCCCTTTCCCTTTTCCTTTTCTTTTTTCTCATCGTCTTAAAAGAAGTCGTCGTATCGTTTCGAGTCTATTTAACGAACGACAACTTAAGAGATGAAAGTGAAATTGAGTTCAAAGTTGTATGATATGGGGAGACCATGGAAATGTACGTATTTATAGCTCTAAATAAGGGGTTAGGTGGGATAATTATGAGTTGTTTACCCAATGCGCGCCAATTGGTAGCGGTTGTGGGTTCCACACGATTGCCAAAAAAAAATATATTATTTTTTTTTGGCGTTTAAACAAAATTGATGGACAAATTATTCTACGAAATCGTTGTATGATTATATTACTTTTACATCTTGTTTATTGTTTCAATTAAATGAGGACATCATTGGATGAGGTGGTATGCTATAATGCTTTTACATCTTCTTTATTGGTATCTATTTAATAAACTGAAAAAATGTTGTAAGGTCGTTATATAAGATACACCGATCTTACGTGATAATTGACGTCCTCTCTTCGAAAAGCGAAGTTAACAAAATGGGATTACTTTTCCATTCGATGATAATAGTTTACGAATTGTTGCAAAATAAATTGACACACAATTCGACATTCTAGTAAAATGCAGTATTGCGAAACATTATATACTAGCGCACATGTTAAACAACGATAAATGAAAATATTGAAAACGATTATCTGATGTAAATTGTAAAAGTTATTTTATGTTTTAAATTTTCAGAAGATAGCTCTCAGAAGATAGCTTAGATAAATGTGATTTAGTGGACACATTTTAGAAAACTCAATATTTTATTAGTAATTATATGACTTATTATTAATGGAATTAATCTTTTCAATAAAAAAATTAGTCATAGTCGAAAAAGCTTGATTTTTTCTTAACTCAAGAAATTTATTACCCAAAGAGTATACAGTTACAAATCACTACTGATTTTTTACCTTTTCAAAGTTAACGGGTTCATCGAATCACTATTTCACTCATAATGTCCTATGATCCTGCTTTCTTATACTTGGACTTAACGTGAATTTATTCAGTTTAGTTTAGCTCATAAAATTCCTCGATTTTTAGCTCTTATAAGTAATATGACTATACGAGTAACAAAGAGGGACTAGGTGTGGAATAGTATGTTATTCCGTACTATTGCTTGAAAGTAACTGTCGTGGTACTGAGTCCACGTCGTAATTTTGAAGTTTGGACATGGCTATTTGCCTATTTCAGAAAAATATAGTGCCGCCTTCGGGGTGTATAACCTGTGTAGCGGCACAGGGTGTCGAATTAGATTATGAGTTTATTGTTGAAAAAGTTGTTATTATTTGAACTTGTGGTTACAATTAATCATAGTGAATCTTGTTCGATATCAATTATGAAAGTGCAACATATCGAGAATCGTATTTAGGACCTTCATTAAAACCTGCCTGAAAACCGTCAAAACCTCAAAGATGATCCAATTGAAACATTTGGCGTTCATAACACAAAATGGATTGTCAAACATAAATAAACCAAAATCGGCGATCACAGTATAATTATCACTATTAATTGCGCAAAAACTATTATACCACCGGTGGTATATGAGCATGGTACAACCAGTCAACCACTACCCATTTTATTGAGCAAATATGTATAGTTTCTGAGTTTGTAAAAGTTTATGAGTTAAATTGTAAGTTTTCGCGCGAGTTAGTATTATAACTCAGAAACTTTATTTAAAAACTCAACAATTTTATAGGAAATATCAAAAACTTTACAAAAAAACTCAAAAACTTATAAATGAAGTTGTATTACCACTAGTGGTATAATCTACTAATTGAATTAATTGCCACCTTCATGTAATTTGGAGAATAAATTAATATATTCATACCATAGTATATATTTTGTGATTGGCGTATACAATCTGAGACTCCGTAAAAGATAACTCTAGAGTCGACAAGATACACACAAATACTATTATACCACCAGTGATTTAGTAGTATGGTACAACCGTTTGTAAGGAGTTTTTGAGTTTCGTAATAAATATTCTGAGTTTACATCTTAAGTATTTGTGCTCTTTAAAGAATTTCTCGAGCTAAGTATTTAATTAATTGTGTTATTAATATGAAATTGGAAAGCAACTTAGACACTTTTTTTTAGCAAGATACGAGAGTAAAATTTTTTCAAATTGGTATACATTTTTTTATCAACTTATAAGTGATTTTTTTGAGCTTTTATGTAAAGTTATTGATGAGTTTTGAACATGGTTGTATTACAACCGATGGTATAATCTCCTAACTGCAAGACACAATATCTTCAAGGAAAATCTAGTCTAGCAAAAACTCGTAATCAATGATCATTCGAATTGACTACATAAAAGTGAACAGAACGTTAACGTGTGCCCGAAGAAAGGGCAAGATTAGTACTAAATAAATGGCGCGAATACCCATACTTAGAAATTTTAATTATGCAACTTTTAACTGATCGTTATACCTTGGGACCTTTTTTCTTTAAACAATTTTTCTAACCTGTACCCGATTTGAAAATCAAGAAATGAGAAGATTACTTACTTTTAAAGTAAGTCAAGTGTGGCATACGTTATAAAACACGTTCAACTATTGATCGACAAAGAGAAACATTAAACGAACGGATAAATTAACAACAAGCAAGTTGGAAATTGAAATATATGTTGGAAATTATAATGCATGAAATTGAAAATTACTTCATATACCTTAAAGTAATCATAATATGGCAATTCACTGATTTGATTACAATGATGCTAATTGCTAAAATATGCAAAAGGTTTTTATTTTTCTGGAATTCATTCATGTGTTCAACCAAATGACCAATTTAACACGATGCAATTTAATTTAGCACCCAAAAAAATTATATATTTGATTTTATCTCGAACTTTTTGTTTAATTTTTAAAACAAAATTGTTGTCAAATGTCAACATATTTAAAAAAAAAAGACGAATCAGGTAATCAGTTAAGTCAAATATTGAGATTAATCTACATATATGTAAATATATAAATTTCATGAATTCAACTCGACTTTATCGTCTTTCCTAACAACATAATTCAATGCCATAAGAGAAAAATGAAATAACGTCACAAGTTTGTATATAATTATCTCCTTCTAACTGTACCTTCTCACGTACATTACATAAGCAAGAAAAACTTTGATCCCTACATATAACCAAATATTTTTCTAAATTATTTCATATGATTTATTATAAAATCGGCCATATACTTCATTCCAAAGCATTATAATTTTTTGTCTTCAACCAAACGGCCACTTATTCAGAGCGCGCAATTTAATTTAGCACCTAAAAGTAAGATCAATGTACTTCGATCTTTTTCTGAGACTTCTTATTTACTTCAAAACAAGTTGATTGTCAGCATATTAAAATAAAATAAAAATCAAGTATGTAATCAACAAAATCATACCTTAAAATAAAAATTTATTACTTTATTGATTGACTAAACAACCTAATTCAAAACAAACAAAATAATAAACAACGAAAATTGAGAAATGAGATAATGTTAAAATGTTGTAAATAGTTGTCTCAGTACAAGTGTAAGATCATATCTTTTTACATACGAAGTATATCTACATCATTCTCTTATTTGTTGAGCCCACATTATGCTTAATTTCGCAAGCATTTATGATATTACCTAAAGTTCGCCGCCCTTTCATTATATGTATACTATAGAGATTTTGTTATAGTCCTCTACCTAATTTTTTTGTTCTCTCATTTGACATTTTTGTTGACATTTTTTTAATCTCGTGATGAATTTTTTGAGTAATGAATTCGAATTTTAATATTGCACTAAGTGTACTTTTTAAATTCTTAATACATTTAAGACAAAAATTTGAAAATTTGAGCACAAAGTATAGATAGTGGAAAACTATGATCGAATGCTATAAAGATTTACTTTGTTAGAGTATAACATTATAATGTCAACTATATAAATTCGTAATTCTTTTTGTTTACAAAATAACATATCACAAGGGTTGAAGTTTGATGAGATTTTGATCAAACATTGAGAATCCGAAAAGAAATAATCTTAGAGATATATCCTACAGATTGGAATTTTTTTTTTCCTTTTCATTTTGTTTGTATTACTATAAGTGAATTAGTTTGATTCACAGTAATTTAATATTAGACACTTTAAAGTAAAGTTGAAGGTTGATAAAGCCCAGTCACAAAAAAAAAAAAAGAAAAAAAAAGAAAAATTATCATTACCATCACAATAAAAAACTCTACCTTACTAATTCACCCTTACAATATCATAAAACTAAAAATTATCTCAAACCCTCTAACATAATTTCACATCAAAGAAACTAATAAATACACATCAATAAACTTTTTTCTTACTTAGATCTTTTCATCCCAATCAATTGTCACCTATTAATTCATGTAAAATAATTTCAAATATCGATAGCAATTGATTGAGATACAGACGATAATACATTAGTTAAGTAAAAATGGACTTCCTAAAAAAGGACTAGACAACAAATCTTTAATTCTAACCTCACTAGCATACCATTTGGGAACAATTCTGGTTGCATGTGGATATATGTCTCTATATGTGTTTCTTATAGTCCCTTCAGACACATTAGTAGCCTCCACAATATCCTTAATTAGACATGTCGGTCCCGCCTTCGCTCCGTCCTCGGTCAACTGAACGACCACGTAAATTACTGCGGCCGCCACTGAGATTGGACTGCGACGTAAATCAAGCTCGTCCTCGCACTTGACGGCGGTCTCTAAGGCTGCCTTCAATACGGTGCAATTCACAATCCCTAAGTTAGAGCAGAACCTTTTTATAAGGTCGGTTGGTTTGATAATTGATTGCCTATAAGATGGAAAATTTAAACCTCCAGCGTTGTTATTACTGTTACTTTCACTATTATTTGCAGCAGCGTTTGCATTTAGTTGATTGATGAGGAAAAATTTTGATTTCACGACCTCTTTTTTCGTCGTGTTTCCATCTTTTACGACAGAAAAAACTTCCTTTAACGTCCTAGGGAGTCGCTCTTCTTGGCACGCGACAAGTAGGCAAGCTGCCAACATTGCATCCAAATTTCGTGCTCGACAAGTTTTCGGATTATCTTCGTAGAAGATTTTCTTGTAAAATTCATAACTACGATTTTTGATTGTTTCACCTAGTCCTAGAAGATCGGCCATAGTTCCAAGCCTCTTGCACGCCTCTACGAGGTGGTGATTTGACTCGAACGTCGTGGTTTCAAGAATAGGGTTGGTGGCATTGCCTACACAACTTGGATTGGCGTGTTTGTTGTTGTTGTTGTTGTTGTCGAGTACGAGTCCACACTCGGAACATATGGTCTCCCTCGTCCTGTGGTCGTATACTATCGCAGTTGGTCTCTTACATTCAGGACAAGGTTTGTCCATCGCTTTTCCTAAAAGTGTTTGTTGAGAGCGAGTTATAATAATATTAATTGGAGTTACTAAAAATCGTTACATGATAATTGATAATATAAAATGGTTCAAAATATAAAACTAATCACCGCGAATAAGAAAAATGATTATAAACAATAGTATAGAAGTCACGGTCTTATAAGTTAGCAAATGACACTATTTTGCACTCGTATCTGAAATAAAAGGTTCATTAATAGTTGTAAAACCTTTTGAAAACCTAACATTAGGGAAGTTTATATTTTTTTTGTTGTTATCTTTGTTGGATTGTTGGTCATTAATTTAAGAAGACTATGAAGTACGAGTATTTTTTATTTATTTCATTTGGTTTATTATTGAGAATTTGAGGTTATTGGAGAGGAAAAGAAGAAAATATTTGTGAGAAAAATTGGATTATAAATTGGTATAAAGAGAAATGAGAGGAAATAGTTTTGAAGATTAAAAAGAATGGGGATCGAATTTATAGAGAAATTGGGAGGGTTTATTTTTGGTATTTGAACTAGGACAGTTGGATAAGTAAATCATGTTAAGATTTTTCTAGTTTTGCTCGTAAAATAAAATAATAGAAATAATAAATGTTTATTAATTTTTAAACGAATAAAATAGGTCAAATGATCAGGATAGAAAAAACACGGCAATTAACACTAGAAATGAAGAGGAAAAATTTGGACATCGATCAATACTTTAAGGAAAGAAATAACATTTTTTTAGTAAGATATCTCATTTGATCTCATTTTCTTATTAATAACTCGTTTTTAAGCAGATTTGATATCCAACGACAAACAACATTATCAACTATGCTTCATCACGTGATGAACATTGTGTGCATCGCTCATATAAGCGATTATTTTCTTTGTTGTAGATGTTTTTATAAAGAGATAATGTTAAAACGTCCATATGAGATGACGATTTATACATAACCTAGATCTCCTAATTCGAAAAGAAACAAGTACACTATAGAGGCAACATTAGGCATAGTAACTTAGTATTTTTAGGTTTGAAAATTTTCAATCTACGTGATTTTTTTCCGACAAATATTTATAATTCGGTCAATATAACAATTTCTCTTATTTTCAATATTAGTTCAAGAAAAGAGTTATTACTCACTCCAATTCTCATTTTACTACTCTATATTACTTTAATTGGTAATATGATTTTAAGATCAATTTTTGTAAGTTTATTTCATTAGCAGACTTGTCACAAATTACCTAGTGTGATCAACAAGTCATTTCAAATTTGGTCATTTAAAAGCTAGTTTTTTTGTTAGAAGGTACGTACCTAATATTTGCCCGAGTTGTAAGAATGGTACCTAACTTGTTTTTTTTTTTTTTTCCAGACATACCTAATATTTACTAAATTGTTGTTGAAAGGTACCAAAATGAGATTTCGGTCCAAAAAAATAATATTTCGTCATTGATTAACGGAGAAAGGCTTAATTGCCTTTGATTTTGCTAATTTGGCAATTCTTTTCCAATTTTCCCTTTTAATTCATTTTATAACAATCCTATTTCGTATCCTACCTTCCTCGTCTTCCCTATATTATTATTCCAAATAATTTCTCACATTCTCCACCTTCTTCAATTTTACCAATCTTGTCTTACATTCACCCATTACCCCAATTTTCATTTTTCACTCTTATCTTCACCTCTTCACCCGGCCACTAACCCACATCCCTATTTCATCCCCTTTTATCTTCCACCATTTTTCTCTCTTTTTGCTTTCAATATATGTGAGATAGTTTTTTTTTTTTTTTTTTTTTTTTTTTTTTTTTTTTAAGGGTCGTTCGAAAAGCAAATTGTTGTGTGGTGGAATTTGTTGGAGGCACTATTCCCGTCAAATAACATCTCAAAAAAGCAATAATGTAATAGAGCACCCAAAATTGAATCTATATTGGGCTTTTTCAATAAGTCTCTTGTAGAGGCGCTCTCCATCCGGATGGCGTCTTCTAATTAGCAGTATCGAATTGAGATCGATCTCAAGCTATCAGGAGCACTCCCAGGCCAACTATAAGCAATCCTTGTTCGTTGACTGATAGGCAATCAATCAAAAAGTTTCTAATTTTTTGATGAGATGAAAAAGATGGGTTAATTTGCAATAAATTAAAAAATTGCGAGTAAAAGGGAAAAAAATTATGGAAATGAAGAGAAAAGAAATATGATAAAAAAAAAATTGTATACTTTAATAACCATTACCCTCTCTATTCACTTATATTTATTACATTTGCTTTTTTTCATTTGCAAAGACGAATATTACAATATTTATAACTAAAATTTTGCAATATAAAAAAAATAAAAATTAGATATTAATAATTTACTCATCATAAAGACAAATAAAACAAGTCACAAATTTCAAATATTTTATAGATTGGTGAATAGAGTGTCCATTAAAAAAATGTGGTAAATTATGTGAATGAAGGAGGGAGTATAATTAATAAATACCATAATAGTATAATAAAAAAAATTAAAAAATAACATATTTTTATAATAAAAAGATACAGAGTAATTGGAAAATATGGAAAATAAATGACAAAAAAAATAAAACGAGCTCTAACCAAACTTCCGATTCAAACTTTAGTAAACTCGACCTCGAACTCGAATTTTGCCATGCTCGACTAGGGCTCAGGCTCATTGACCGATCTAATTCCAAATACTCACCGAGCCGGTTGTGATCATTTACAATTTTACACCCTAAATTCATATAAAATATTTCTGTCAATAATAATCTCAACGTAAGACCGTCTCGTAAATCCTAATTTCTCAAACTTTTAAAACTCATTGGCAAAACCCCTTCATACGGCAATACCCTACCGTCGCACGCACCTTCACTAGGCCAAAAACCAGGGGCGGAACCAGGAATTGGACATATCTAGGGCCGAATTAACTTGTACAAATGGTTAAAAAAAATTTGAGGTTC
>JAUEKU010184264.1:0-10117 GCA_032274805.1 Gypsophila paniculata | reverse complement strand
CTTTAGGACATCTCAATAAGTTGCGAGAGCCCGTTGAGAGACTCCTTAGGTGTCCTTAGTTCTGAGAAGACTAGGACTTATACCTTAAGACCTTAGCAATTGTCGAGCTAGAATCGTTACTCCCGACTTACACGGTCGTCCCGTCTGACCCTAGACTTTTTTATATCTGTCTTTTTATTGTCTTATTATCTGCTGTTTTAGTTTAGTCATAATCTCATTCAATTCCTTCTATTAGAATAGACATTACTGCTGCTGTAGACTGACTAGATTGCCTGTCTCCCTGTGGATTCGATACTCTACTTGCTGCTAGCTATTAGTTAGTTGTAATTGAGTTTATTTTGATTAAGGTGATACGACTTTAGCCTTATCAGTAACTCGCAAGGGTCATTGTAACAATGCATACAAATAAGAGTTACATACACAACCTAACTCAAGAGTTCACAATTCATTCAAATAGCGACACATAGCATTTCTAATACTAACACATTAAATAAGCATGAACATTTCACACCGCTTCAACACAACACAACGCTACTACACTCAAATCTCCCACACACACACTCGGCCCTCACCCAAGCACACACACGCATCCTCACAACAAACAACGCTCAGTCCTTAACATAGCTATCAGTCTAAGCAACCTAGCTCAACACAATACGTTCACTCACAACATTCACACAACTCACATACTGCATACTTCACACACGCTCTAACGCACACAAAACGCATCAAACACAACTCCGGCCTAGCCACTTGATCGAGCAGCCCTTCACTCAATCGAGTGACAGGCCGGCAGCAGATCAACAGCAGTCTACACACACACACAGGTCACATTCGACCATGACAACGACGTTCAAATCGATTACAATCCACACATACGAGAACACACATACCTATTAAATCAGACCTGCTGTTCTTACACACAATACACACTCAACATTCACACATTATGATACACACACAATACACACTATACACACAGCATATACTCTCAACACACACCAACTCATGCACCATCACTACAATTTACTCTCCCTAACACACATACACAAACCACAGTATCACCACCTTGACGTCCAGAACACAGTCAGACCTACACAAGCAACAGCAGCAGCAGCTCGGTCGAGTAGTCATAAGCTCGACCGAGTATCAGCTCACACACGCACAAATACATTAGTGCTAAACATTTCATTCAATCAACTCCCACACATGAACACACACACATCTGCATACATATACTAGTCAACCTAAGCACATAACAAGCTAAGTAAGGGAGAAGCCCTTACCTCGACGATTAGAGACGATTAGGACAACGAACCGGAGCACAACGTCACAACTCTTCCACGAGGACGCCTCACACCATAATCAACGCAATCCTTAAATAAAAAACCACACTAAATCAGCTAAATAAATCAACGCAAATGAGGCCAAAGCTGCTCGGAACGACCAGCTCAGTAAACCGCCCCAAACCGAACTGTTTTGGCCTCAAGACCATACCAAAACAAGACCTACCTCGAGCAATACCACCGCCAATAGCTAGGCAATATCGAGAGGGATCCATCGCGACAAAAATGGAGCAAAACGGTGAAGAAACGAGGGAGAAATAAGCAGAAATATGTGGCCGAGAGAATGAAGAAGAGAAATTAGGGTTGAGGTTGTTGTGCTGCGTTTTTGGTATGTGTTTGTTCTGATTTGGATGAATGAATGCAAATGAAATGTTTAGAGGGTTTGTTTTGTTAAAGACTTGGTCCAACACAATTAAGGAGAGGTTTGCTTAGTCAAATTTGGTCAAAACGTGACAAAACGCTCCAAATACTCACTAAATCTCCATAACACTCCCTCACTACCACACTAATATATTACTCACATTATTACGAGCCCAACGACTATAAACATGCCCTCATACGATTCCTATAACTCAAAATCCAGAAAACCTCCAATACGCCTAATTAATTAAAATCACAAAACATTATAATAAATCATAACATAACTATAATAAATCTCATTCTAATAATCATATATTAAATAATAATTATAATTAAAATAATAAAATCGACTCACAAAAATACGGGGTATTACAGTCTTCCCCCCTTATAAAAATTTCGTCCCCGAAATTCCAACAGCAACCCAAACGGGACCCAAACATGCATAACACGAAATTTACTTTTTTTTTTTTAAAATAGTGTCTCTTGAATAAATATTTTAATACTTGTATAATTATTACTTTTCAAAATATTGTCATTATAATACTTTTTTAAAATATTGTCACTTCGATAATTTTTTTAATACTTGTAATCTAAAGTCATGTATTTATAGAATTTTTGGGTTCGTAATTTTAATTTATAAATATTTTGGTCAAAGCATCCTCGATTTAAACTATTCATTAATTGTTTGTTTAATGAACACAAATAAAATGGTAAATTACTTTAAAGAAAATAAAAATGGTATTTGGTGCACGATATGGTAGTCTACACTAGTTAGCCATTGGGCAAATAACGGAATATACTTATCTTATGCTATAACATGATTTATTTAATTAAGCTAAATTGAACTGAATTTAAGTCAACGACTTAACCTTAATATAGTGCATGGATTTGGACATTTGGATGATTAGTCCAAACACAAACAGATTCACCTTAAGAGAAATTCTCAAGTACACCGAATGGATCTTGTCATCGTACTTCTCAACCATTAAAAAAAAATAGATTTGTACATGATTTTCATAATTAATAAATTAGAATATTACAATAATGTAAAAACACTTTAATTTTAATTGATCAAGGTGTAAGATGACATGGTACGATGTACTTGGAAGTGACAATTGGTCATTCGGTTTGGTTCGGGTCGGTTATGTCGGGTCCTTATGATGATCAGGTCCGGTCTAGGTCGGTTTAGGGTTGGGTTACGCAAATGAATTTTTCGAGTCGATTAGGGCCGGACCGGGTTCGAGCGGGGTTCGAGTCGAGTAGTTATCGAGTCGAGTTTGAGTTGGTGACATGGAATCCCGCCCAACGTGCACATTTCCCGTAACACTAACGTGGCGCATGGATCTATCTGGATCACGTGATAAACTTATCAAGATAAGTGATATAATACGGTGTTCGAGATGATAATTAAATCAACTAAATTTCACAGTTTCATAGTTATAACCGAAAAAAAGGAAATTCGTTCAAATTTTGGCTCAAAAGAAAATTTGAATTTTCAATCTTTACTAAAGACAAAAATTGAGTTTTAAACTTTGGTTTAAATCAAAATTTCAAATTTTGAGTTTTTATTAAACTTTAATGTTGAAGAATTTCACAAAAACTTTCGTAAAAGTTTTTTAAAAAAATCTTCAAAAAAAAAACTTTCAAATAGTAAACTTTTCGAAGGTTATTTTAAAAATTGAATATTACTTTTCTTTTTTTGAAAAAATACTTTAAAAATGTTGGATTGGCTCGGGTTAAGGGTGGGTAGTCTCATGTCGGGTCATTTGTGAGGTCGAAACGGGTTATCTAAGATCACGGGTCGTGTTCAGTTTCGGGTCTAACTAAATTAGGTCGTGTCGAGTAAAATGTCATCTAGTCGGGTCGAATCAAGTTCTAGACGCAATTTATTCGGGCCTAGGGATGTGTTGATACACGAAAAATCAAGTTTGGAAGATTGAATTTAAAAGTTGAAAAATTGAGTTTGCAATTGATATTTAAATTGACATGAGTCGCCACCAAATTTTAAAAGGCATTTGGAACCATCGATGTGTCTTAATTTCTAAGAAATCAAGATTTGAAATCTTAGAAATTAGGGCACGTCGATACTCCTCCTAAGGCTGTGAAACCAGAAACGGATTCGGGGTGAGGGTATATCTTAGGCTCTTAAGAAGAAAATCCTTTGTTTTAGAAAATCACTCAAGAAAGGCCTACGAGAACGTAGCCACTACTAAGTCGAAAACGGTTTTGAAAATTGATATTTGAATTAACCCTAGACGTGCAATGCAAACAGAACAAAGTATATGTAAGAAATCGCCAGATGGACTGGCGATTTGCATAGGAAGTCGTTAGTGTTGTCTGGCAATTTATTGGCTAAATCGCCAATCCTCTGGCTGTTTCCACACTGACTAAGATGATTGAATTATCCCTTAGATCTTCAAGATTAACGATACTTAACGAGTGTTGGTTTTAGTTATATTGAACTCATGTTTAATCGTATTAATGCAAATTGAAAGTTTTGTTATTTGAAATTGAAGTCGGTTTGATACAATGATTGATTTTAAAGGTCTTTGATTTTAGTGCGCCGTCGACGGGAAATGGATTATGAACACATTTGTGAATAACCCTTATACAGAGTTAATCATGTGTTGATGGACGATGTGGCTAATGTAGCCATAAGTCTAGAGGGAAATGAAGAAGAAGAAGAAGAAGAAGAAGAAGAAGAAGAAGAAGAAGAAGAAGAAGAAGAAGGAGGTCAAAACCCAAAAGGAGAAGGCATTGCCTTGAGAGATAAGGGATCGAAATTAATACCTTATCTTACCTTTAAATTGGATGACGGTCTTGAATGAATATTGAATGTAGAGAAGCGATATTAGAACTCGATAATATGTGAATAATATTTGAGGGATTTGAGAGGAGATGTGTTTGAGAGAGGGACGGAGAGTTTCTGATTGACAAACAAGTGATTTAGGGTTTGAGATGTGTCTTGAATGAATCGGAAAAGGCCTGAATTTATAGGAAAAAATGGTATAGAGACACAAAATCGCCATACCCTCTGGCCATTTAGCTTGAAAACGCCTGTCATCAAGCGATTTGTGTGGGAGTCGCAAGTTTGTTTTCCGAGATTTCGTTTCCGATTTTTGGGTAATTGATATATTTCGTGCGTGATATTCAAGTAAACGCATTGCGGCTGGTTGATGGGGGGTTTGGTAGGGCTTTGATGAGTTTGGATATCTGGGCTCGGGCTCGGGCTCGAGTTTCCTGACAAAATTTAGGTGAAAACTTTTTTTTGCTTAAAACATTACTCTAAGCTAAGACATAAGCTTAGTTTTTGCATTTGGAACTCCGAAAGTCAGGTTTCGGGTAAATGGGCCGGATTTGGCTTGGGATCGAATCACGAGCCTAAATTTATGATTAAGCTTTGTTTTGTTCGAAACATTAAACCAAGCTAAGACATAAGCTCAATTTCTATATTGGACCTTCGAAAATACGGATATGGGTAAATAGGTCGGATTTCAGCTGTCGGGAGTCAGAATTGGGTCTTTTGAAAATGAGTTGTTTTGTGGCTAACCGATCGGGCTGTTTTGTGACTGGATGGGTCAAATGTGCATTTTAAAGCAACAAACATTTGCATTTATTCGATTTAAATGCGTTCGACTCACTTTAACCGATGTCATTTTGTTTAACCGAGTTACAGTCTGTTTCATCATCGGGTTTAGTTTGGGGGATATGTAAACAGTATCTACAGGATGTCATTGGGGCGGGCGGTGATGAATATAGGATCCTCCACACCCGTATCCAAAAAGGAAAATCTCCACCCACATCCGCCCCACCACCCATGGCAGGTATAAGTTTTCAAAACTATGCCCGCCTTACCAACCACTAAAAAATTGTTTTAGCTATAAATAAAAAGTCACAATAGTTTAGGGGGGAGGGTTTGGTTAGGGGTATTTATTATAGGGAAAAGGAATTAAGACCCTTCAATCTTCATTCCCTTTGTAGTTGTCTGTTTTTTACTATTTTTATCATTTTCCCCACCTCATTCTCATTTACTCCTCCAACACTCTCTAATTTTATTCCCCCCGGCCCCCACCCCCCATGGGAATGAAATTTATTCCCCTAGCTTCCCACTTGAGTACCACCAGGATACACAGCGATAATCGACGACGCCACCTTGTCCCATCACCACAATCATGGCTTATCACCGCCTCCCTCCATCTAATGTCCGACCAACAATTCAGTTCATCTTCGCCGGCGACTAATCACCCCGTCTCCAGCGGAATCATCCAACTACCATAAAATGATCACCATGACCCAAAAACCCGCATCCCTACCCTCGAAATCCTTTTCCCTACCCTCGCCGGCGAGTCACCACCTTGTCTCCAGTGGAATCATAGCGTGACGACCGTTGGTCGGCGGTGAATGGTGGTGTTATTGCCTTATTGGTGAGTTTGATGGTGGAGTTTGTGACGGTGGATGGTGGATGTTTGTGTGTTGGTGGGTTAAGAGTATTCATGTACCAAACATATTTTTTAATCAAAGGGTTTTCAAAACATGTCCTTTCTATTCTTCTTGTTTACCTTCTTTATTCCTTTTTCCTTTCCATTGTTTTAACCAAACGTCCACTAAGTTTAAATTAATCATTATTACATTTTAGAATAAATTCAAATGAAAATAAAGTTAAATTTTATTTTTAAAAAATTAAAATATATAATAAAACTTGTTAACGGTTCGGCTGGTATCGTTAAGCAAAAATTCCAAACCTAAACCGAACCGTTAACCGTTTTTTGACGGTTCGGTTCACTGAACCGCTTTCTCTTAACGGTTCGGTTAATCGAACCATTAAAACGTGCGGTTCTCGGTTATTTCGGTTCGGTTTAACGGTTCGGTCTTTTTTCACAATCTTAATCTCAACTCCAATAAGTTCAGCTCGATTAAGTTCAGCTAAGTTAAGCTTAGTTCTATTATTATTACATCTCCAATCGATAAGTTTCATCCCGATTAAGCTTCAACTCAAATAAGTTCAGCTCAACTTTAATAAGTTCAGCTCAACTCCATTCACTTCAGCTCAACTCAGCTCTAATAAGTTCAGCTAAGCACTAAATAAGTTCAATTTAGTTCAGTTTAGCTAAGCCCCGATAAAATCGAAAAGAACAAAACCTTAATTCTCTTTAAGACGAGTTATACGTTTAATAATAAAACGTTCAAATATTATTTTCTATAGGACAAGTCTTTTATTTTTTTTTTCAAATATTTTGTTTTGTTTTATTCACATCATTTGTCTGTCTTAAGTTTAAAACGGATATATTCGTATTAAATAAGAATTTGTGTTAATGGTAAAGATCAGAGTAATTTTATTATAAGACCATTATATGCGTACAACAGTCACTCGCTAGAATTATTCAAAATCTCAATTAATATTTTCTTATACATGTAGTTATCACAAATAATAAGATCACTATACGTCCTACAATAATTTTATTTTAGAATTTGTGATGAGTAAAAAGTGATCAATGTTTGTTTTGATTATTTTTTTAACCTCTAAAAATACTCTCAAATAAATGTTAAATGATTACAATGACTAATAATCACCTTTTAATCACAAACAAACGATAATATGTACGGGGTATACAATAATTTCATTTGCGAATTCTTTTCACCAATTTTCTTCATTCATGACCACTAATTCATCATTGATGTCTAATTATTTATTTTTTATTGTTTGAATTGAAACTTGGGTCGCTAGTCATCATTGAGGTGTCATTTGCTAATTGTTATTAGAAGAATCTTAGATCACTTCTCCATCATTAGGGTGTACTTATAATGTGACTGTCGATTGCTACGTTTAAAATTTTATCGACATAAAAAAAAAATCTTAATTACAAAATGCTGTCGCAAATAAGTTAAATATGGCCACAAAAATAAGGGGTTTTTCCAAAATGCCCTCGGTCTAATTACTCGATTAGAAAATATTTTACAAAAAAATTAGTTAGGAAATAATCCTAACAAAAAAATTTAATTACAAAATAGACATACCAAAATAAATTTAATTAAAAATATAAAAAAATTAAAATTTTCAAGTCAATTATTCGAGAAAACTATGGTTTTCTCGAGCTAATTACTCGAGAAAACCATGGTTATCTCGAGCCAATTACTCGAGCAAACCATGGTTATCTCGAGTAATTGGCGCGAAATAACCATGGTTTTCTCGAGTAATTGACTCGAAAATGTACATAGGTTCATTGAATTAATATTTTATGTTGCATTAATAATCATAATATTAAAGTGTTTCGGTTGGTAAAGTTATTAATTATTGTTTTGGAGGTCGGGGGTTCGACTTGGCTTCCCAACATTTTTCTTATTTTTGACTCCAAATTTGTATTTTTGCAAGATATTTGGCTATAATTTACACCGTAATTATTAATTACCAAAATCTTATCGTCCCTAAATCGATATCCATGTAGGACATATTATTTTAGTGAATTTTTATAATAAATTAATATCTCATATAAAAAGTTTTATAATAAATTAATTAATATCTCATATAAAAAGTTTTCCAAAGTTTATGAATTTTTCTAAAGGTTCCTGAAATTTTCTGAAATTTGTTTAGGTAGTGTTTGAAAACATTGAATTGATTTCGTTTCCATTAATTCAATTCTGAAAATTAAAATGCTTCAATTCAATTACAAATCCAATTCCACAAGCTTGTTTGGGAACCTCCGAAATTGGAATTGGAATTGGAAGGGTGGGGACGGGGTCGTGTGAGTTACCATGAAAAAAATCCACGATGAAATTGTATATCGGTGGAGTTAAAATGATGATTTTTTAAAAAAAATATTTTCAAATTTTAAATTTTTTATCGAAAAATATTAAATATATTACATAGATTAATTTTAAATGAGTAGTATATGCTTAAAATTTGAAATGACCATATTTTGAATTAAGATGGAATTGAGGAGGAATTGAGCCAAATCCAATTCCAAAACCACAACTTTCCCAAACATTGAAATTGGTTCAATTCCGGAATTCAATTCCAATTTCAAGTTCCCAAAAACACCATTAAGTTTTTTGAAATTTTCTGAAATTTTTTGAAGTATTTTATAAGTATTTGAAATTTGCCGAAGTTTACTAAAATTTTCTGAAGTTTTCTTATGTGTTTGAAGTTAGGGAAAAATAAAGTGAAGATAACAAACCCTAATTTAGCTCCAAAGACTAAATAACTTCATTCCCGCTAAAAATTTACTTCCTTAGTTCATCTCATTTCTATGTATTTATTCTTCGACAATTTGTCATTCTAGCAATATATATAACAAAGAAAATATATTGTATATAATTTCATTTAATTTAATTTATCTTTATAAATATAAAAACAATATAATATTTGAACACTTTTTTTTTATGATGAGACGAGACAACTTGTGAGCAATTCGAACTTGGCTCAATCAAAGCTCGAGTCGAGCTCGAAAAGCTAGTAAGTGGCTCAAATTTATGTGATTATATAACACACTACTCATATTTTATAAATATATATTATCATAATCATATATTTGTATCACATATATATAAATATCTCATTGATCTGCTAAATATTTTATAATATACTCCGTATAATCTTTGAATCTTGTTATTAAAAATATAAAAAGATATAAAAACAAAAAAATTTACAATTAGATATTGGCTCGAATTGAGCTCGAATTAGGCTCATGCTCGCGTTAAAGTTCTAATGAACACGGTTTTTTCAATCTTGGGTAAACTCGAGATCGGCTCGAGCTCGAGTTTTACTTCACGAGTACAAGTCGAACAACGCCGAATTCGAGCTCAACTCGACTCGTTATCATCCCAGTCGATATGATTATATATTATAAACTTTTCCGGTGTAGCTTAGACCCATTTTACGAAAGTAATTTATATTCTATCAATCGTGAATGCAAGGGAAAGAACATTGTTTTGGACACTACTCAAATTTGTGATCATTATTTAATGATGGGCCCATCATTAATTTTCATGATAATGATATAGAAGTATTATTTCAATGGCACACATTCTTTCATCATCGGGTGACAAGTTCACTTTTATAAGATTTATATTTCAAGCTTTCATATCACAATAATATTTTACATTTCATTAGACATTTTTCTTCCTCTAAAAAACTAATTAAAGTATTCACCAACATTTAATTATGAGAAAAGAAACTTTTCGATAATTAATTAGGGTCTGTTCTTCTCACCTTATTTTTCCTTAACTTATCAAACACATAAGAAAACTTCAAAAAACTTCAGAAAACTTATAAAATACATCAGAAAACTTCAGGAAATTTCAGGAAACTTTAGAAAACTTTAGAAAACTTAAGAAAACTTTTTATATGATGTATAAATTTATTATAAATTAAAATAATAATAATAATAATAATAATAATAATAATAATAATAATA
>JAUEKU010184253.1:0-10119 GCA_032274805.1 Gypsophila paniculata | reverse complement strand
TTAAATTGAGTCATTTTCGGCGTAGCTTTAGACAGATATAACCCGTCATAACTCATAAATGATAATTTACGTTTTCCGCATTGTAAAACGTTCACTCATTGTTTAATTTGATTTTAGTTGTCCATGCGCTTTTCGTTTGTTCAACCCAATCATCTAATTCGTGAAAAATGTAGGTATTGATAATAGGAAGTATTCTCTCCGTCCCAATCAATCAATACGTTATTATTTTTATTTTGGGTGTATCAGTGAATACGTTATTTTTTCATTTTTAGTAAGTTTTTCTTTGCAAATGGATTAAATAATTATATTTTATTGTTATATTAGACAGCCACTTGCATTTTCTTAATGTTTGTGTAAAAAGTAATAGTAACGTATTGACTGGGACGGAATGAGTATATTTTTATAAATTTATTACTTACCCATCCCAAATTTGCTTATTTGATTATTTAGTCACCTTTAAATTTGATCCATCTACCTAACACTTTTATTAAGACAAGTTATCTTGGTTGACTTTTATAAGCAAAAATTGTGAGTTATGACTTATGACTTATGAGCCTCGTGACTCTTTATTAGAAAAAATAACCATTTTCATAGTGTTTGTAACAATTTATTCATGATAGTTGTTTACTTTACCGACTCTCTTAGGCCCTGATCTTTAGAACTAATTAAAGTTAAACTAAATTGACACAATTTAAGAATAAAATTATATTGAAAATAGTTAAACTGAATTAAATAGAAATTAAGTCGATAAAACGGAACCATAGTACAGTTGGGGGATGAGATTAGTCATTCCACAAATTATTTTGAACCAATATCCACTTGCAATTAGTATAATATATCACCCGTTATACTACAACTTACTTTGTTGGTTTTGAGCTTTGTTACAAAGTTTTTGAGTTTTGTTGTAAACTTTGTGAGCTTTTATTTGAAATATTTAAGCTAATTTACATTATTTTTTTTTGCTCAATAACTTACAATTTAACTCGAAAACTTGTAAAAACTCAAAAAAAGTTTATAAAAACTCAATTAGTTATAGGATGTTTGTATTACCACCGGTGGTATAATCGTATTTGTGCTCCACTTGCCTTGATGGTTGAAAGCTCATTGCCTAAATCGCAAGTTTAAAGTTCGAGACTTGGTATGTACATTTGTACTTATGACGACGATGTCGAAAAAAAAAAAAAAAAACAACACCAACAAATTATTTTGACCAACTGGATCAATGTAGTCTACCATAGCGGGAATAAAGTATTATATAACCGGTTGTACAACAACCATCATTGATTTCTTGAACATTTTAATAATATTTCTGAGCATTTTGTAGAAACTTGTAAACATAGCTCAAAAATTTATAAGATAAATTCCACTGTGTGCCTCTGTGTTTTTCAGTTTTCCATGTTATGCCCCTACTTTTTTGAAATTCCGTCATATACCCCTAACATTTCAAAAAATTAAACAATATACCCGACATTTTTACTTTGATTATAATACAATCCTCCTCCAAATTTTTGTCAACTTGACCATGAGTTAACTATTTGATTTACCTATTAATCTATCTTATGAACAATTAATATTTTAAACCCTTATTTAAATTATATTGATACACTTAGCTTGAAAATCAATCAATAATCTTTCAATTCACTTAATTCTTAGGAATCAATATACATGACTAAATTCACCCTAAAAATTCAACATTAACATCACACCCACCTTCATTCACTACAATAAAATTGATGTTGTAGAATAAAAATTCTAAACTTGATGGTTTAATGACTTATTTTACGAGTTAATTTAATTGAAAGTTAAATATGGTTATAGCATAGACAAATTAAAAAGTTTATGGGTATATTGTGGAATATAAAAAATGTAGGGTTATATCGTAGAAAACCAAAAATCACAGGAGCACACGGTGCAATTTCCCAATTTATAATAATGCTCATAAATTTTAGGGTCATTTGGTAACTCCCACCTTTTGTAAACACGATTTTAGGGTCATAAATTTTATAGTATTGCTCAAAAAAAGTAAAATCGGTTGTACTATAAATGATTGTATAGTCTTCTTATTGACCATAGTGGGTAGTCCATGATAATAGCCCAAGAACGGTAACATGCAAAGCCCAAACACTTACGGGCCAACAACGTCTTATGGCAAATCCTCCACATTGGTTGTGTTTGCCTTCATCAATCTCTCATCGTTTTCATAACCATTTGATGCTATTATATATCGATACTAATATTAATATTGTTGTATGTATATAACGAGCTGATCAACTTGAGAAAGCCATAAAGGTGCTCTAGAGTAAACTAAAGATCGACGTGATCTTGTTAATCGATGTTGATTGTTTTCAGTTCTACGCTACAAAATCCTTCCATTTGATCATTGAGAACTCTTCTATACGATCACATTAATATTTTACGTTTTGAGAGAAAACAACGCAGTCTAGTTATACACTGCCTTAACTTACAAAATCATCCTAAGCAAAGCTATTACGGAGTCTGTATATAGTTCTATCAAAATATATATTTCATACTAATTTCTTTTTCATATATAACGCACTCATATCAAGAGCATTCTTTCACACTTAAACAATATACTTCAGATTAGAAATAATACAAAATACAAAGTAAAATATATCGTAAGAATAAGACCGTCTTAAACAAACATTTTCATAAGTTTACAAAAATAGTATTCCCTCCGTCCCAGTCAATTGTTAACGTTTAATATTTGATGGATTTTAAATGATACAATTAATCCTTATATTTTTGTGGATTACACTAGTTTAATATAAGGTATTGATAATTGAGCATGTTATACTGACTTCCATGTATTAAATTACTCTGCATTTATTTTCATACTTTTTCATTTTTTGCTGATATCTAAATTGAAACGTTAACAATTGACTAGGACGAAAGAAGTAATTAGGAGTACGTGGCCACGAAAAACGTAGGTCAATAATTGGTGAGACCAAAATGGGAAACAAAGGGAGTAAATAGTAGGAAGCATAAATAACGGTGAAGAAGAAGCCGTCATATAGCAACTTGACATTGCTTTCGGCTTCACATGCACTCCATTTACGTCAATCTCATTTTTATTCCATACTCTCTTTCCCCTTTTCAATTCTCTCTCTCTATATTGCTTTTCGTCCTAACTTCAACCCTACTTCATTACTTCCTCCCTTTCTTGGACGTACTAGACTCGATTTATTCTTTCAAACTTTTAAGCATCGAGTTAAATAAAATTAGACTTATCGAGATGAAATGGAACAAGAACACAATTCTAATGGGAACCGATGAAGAGGACTGAAATTAAAACTAAACATAAATTGAACGACTTCAAACCCCTAAATAGACCTAGCTCTACGAACTTAGCGTTTGTATATACTTCATACAAGGTAAACATAAATGAAAATAATCCTTTCATCTTTTTCTTTAATTACATTCAATAGTTTTTTTCATCAAACTCGGTATATACCTCTATATGAATTTCAAAACTTGAGCATCAAGTGAAGGCTCACTTCCTACTCGCCTAACTGCATCCTCATTTCTCACATCTGAAATTTTACGTATAGACTAAATAAAAAGCACCCCCACAATTTCACCATGCACTAAGACGTCAATAACCGATACACAAACTCATTTTCCATACAATACAAGAGTGAAAAATTACATTCATTTGGCAAATCAAAAACCCTATATAGTATAGTAACAACACAAATGAAAACCCTAATTTGTAAGATGCCAAATTCTTATTAAATTAGTGAGGTATCAAACATCATGTGCTCTACTTTTTTTTTTTTTTTCAATTTTATTATGTCCAATGAATACAAACCCCCCAATCATTTTGTGCCCACTAACATAACTTAACTTTATTTTTAGTCCACTTTCTCTCTTCTTTCCTCATTTCTCTAAACAAGATTACAAGAATCACTCACCTAAAGTTGTAAGGCATATATATTACACGACACATATATAATACCCATATATATATATTCATGCTTAAATATATATAATATACAATAAAGCAATACACTCTTATATAGATTCCTTATTTCTTTTTGGTAATTAATACACAAAATGCCCTAATTTATGTTCGTTAAACATGGATTACTTTTAGAAGCTATGTCTCCAAAAGATCCCATTGTACGGACTTCATGTATGTACTCCGGATTAACAAATACACTCAAAATTGTATATTTATTATCGACTTTTGCAACGCGTGTCTCTTCAGCATATCAAGAGAAAATGGAATTGGGAATAGAGGGAAATAGGTGTACACTACTTTCTCTAATTCTCAAGTTAGCTAGTCTCCACGTGTTTTTGCGCAAATATAAGAAAAAGTGGTTAGCTAGATTATGGATTGTATCGCAAACTTAACATAGTAATTTTGAGCACACAACATACACGAAATAAAAATAACTCGTAACAATTACGTGCATATCTAAGATGGAGCCAAATAGAAAATGAGATCAATATATCCACTGAACGAGTTGATCAAGCATCGAAGAATATCTATTTTATATGGAGTATATGCGATAATTACGTACATAAAATCACAACTGAAAATACTACATCAGTTTCAATGGAATAGCTCACTAAAATCAAATGGATTAGTTCAATTCAATGGGGAAGTATCATTCATAATGATACATACAATGCTTCAATAACAAGCCAAGCTTAGAACAAAAGCCTCCTTAGATGATCATGATCCATGAGGGCTGAGGCTCATTGCTTCGATTTTTCAAAGTCGAGAACCCGTTGAAAGTAAGGTCTCAAGCGATAAACGATGCATATTAAATCTAATCACAAAAGGCGGAAGAAAAACAAAACAAAAGACAAACAGAAAGACGCTAAAGACACACCAATCCATTCAGACGATATGTCCTCTCTATCCCGACGAGTGGCAGTTTTTGCTCTCGCCTTCTTGGAGAACCTCGCCTTCTTCAATCTATGAAAAACGAGTGATGTATTAGAACAAAAGTTTTATAAACCCGGGATAACAAATGCAAATAATGTAGTGAACACAATATGACTTAAAACCACGATTAAGTTTGCAACTCAAATAAAAAATCAAGTACTCTAGCAAATGTTCTAGTTCACATGTATATCTGAAATTCCAAGGCAAAAAACACAAAACGGTGTTTTCACATGACCCATAATGAAACTTACGACAAGAATGGGATCGAATGCCTACAGTGGTAAAATTGAGACAATCTCGTGAACCAAGTTGCTCTACTCCGCCATATTCTATGAGCAACAACGAACTAAACAAATGTCAACGACTCTTATGTGATATCTTTGGTTGCATATATAGGAAATTAACACCGATCTATACAAACATATATATATAATACTCCATCAGCCCTAGTTAATTGTTATCCACGTTTAAAATCTTCCTCACATAAAAACCCAACACATAACAACCGACACATACGAAAGGAGTAACCGATAGTTCAAGAAGATTAACTAGAACAAGAAGAATGTGAAGAGAAAGGCAACAATTTCACAAGCAAGCAAAAAGGCAACAAAAAGAAGTACATTGTACATACATGCATACAAAGCATTGAATTGTGCATGCAAAAATTCAAGGATTGTCCACATTGCAGGAGAAAATGTCAGAAGAAGTTCAGCAAAGTGAAAAGGCAAATTTTAAGGCCAAAAAATAAATTAATGAAAATGACATACATACCTCAATGACATAGTATAAAATGCAAAAATATATTGTTGCCCTTGAGTATATAAATTCATTCTTGTATGACAACTAATGATGGTGACTTTGCAACTACTTCTACTACATGCCCCCAAAACCTTTAAAGTCTATTGCAGAGATTTATTAAGCAGACTCGAACACAACCGTAAGGGTGATATAGTAATTCTACATGTTCGGTTCATTAGAAACTAAACTAACCAAACTAAACACGGATTATGTTACTTAGACACGGTTACATGTAACTTGACACGTAGATACATACCCAAGCGTTTGATGTTTCTTGGGTTCAAATGAAGTGTCGAATTAAGGTACAAAAATGTGAAGTGTTAGCTAAAGTAACATGACTTACAAACCATCACTTGTTCAGTGACAATATCTAGTCTTGCACAATCATGAGCACATGATATGATTTGGTACAAAAATTATGAAAAGCATAATCCATGTTACTCATACTCGACTATAATTAAGTGTCAGACAAGACACAACACAAGGCAACGCAACATCAAAAAAAAGTGCCTAGGTGTCTACCGTGAAGCACGGGAAGACATCAAAGCGAAGTGTCGAATTAACATAAAGACATATTGATCCGGATCAAAAACGAATTTGAAGCAATTGTGAAAAGGGGAATGCACAGGAGTCGACAAGGTCATCATAATTCATAGAGAAGACAAAATGGTGTACATAAAAACATAACTGTACAAAGAGTAAAGATGAATATAATACCACACTCATGTTTCCTGGGAAATGACCATTTCTTTGGGCCCTGCACAAGAACAAATCATGCACTTTGCCATGGCAGTATCTCACTACCAAATCAAAAGAGTTTCGTACGGAGGTTACCTTGCATGCCAAGTTTCGAGTTATTGTCGAACTTCAAGAACAAGGTGCTAGTCGGTAGTCCCATACTTATTTGGCGTCAGCTAACATGAATCATCACGTGGATAAATCCTGATTATATGCGTATAACATAAACAATGACTAATAACATTAATCGATACAAGAAGTTAATAAACCCTATTCATTGATCATCAAATGATAAATAAGATCGGAATTCGGAAGATCATTAGTTATTATTAGTAGAATATTAGAGTACAAATTACATTGCTAAGGTGGTTAATTAATAAATCATGGCATTTAATTTGAGTCTCTCATTGAATTAATTCAACAACATTTTGAAAGACTCAAAATAATTCATGATATCAAATGCCAAATAAAAATGTTTCCACTTAATTTCATTTGATTCGATTCAATTCAATGAATTTATGGTATTTCCATAATTTGAACCTCCAATTAATCCGCCACCAGAAGCCCCATAAACATCGGAGGGGTCGAGAAGCGGTCCATTCCTCCCACCACCGCTGCCACCACCAACACTACCGCCACCCAAATGTAATTCAGACAAATTGGGAAATGTGTCTCGAGACTCAACACCGTGATCATACAAAAAGCCCTTGAATAGATGCCCACCAATCTTAACAACCGCTTGGTACGCAAACTCGTCTTCCCCGTCCTCCACGGCCGTCACCTTTACGCACTTGAACACGGCCGGCGCCCTCACTTGCCCCGGTAACGTCTCCTTATAGCTTCCATCTATCTCCACAACAAAATCACATTTTTCGTTAACATTTCACCATTATATTGAATAAGTCCAATTTATTGACTAAAATCCAATTTATTAACATAATCTTTCGCTAATTCTCGCTTGAACGACCTGGTGATCATTGATTATGCAAACATTGTACATCGTATCGTCTATGATTGATTAACAAAGATAATCCAACGTTTATATAATCTTCCGACTACTCCCAACCTGTATTGTATGTATTTTTCATAGACAAGCACGGTTGAATTATTCTCGAAAAGTTATGCAAACATTGTATCGATCATTACAAGTTAGATATTAAAATTATATATGATCGCCTAACTTAGACGATAGATGATCTAACATTTGCATAATCTTCCGATTATTTATTCTCGGAAGATTATGCAAACATTATGTGGTGTTAAGCTATGATCAATTAATTGACCAACATTTACATAATTCAACTTTTGCATAATCTTCCGAGATTAATAATCTCGGAAGATTATGCAATCATACGGACTATCATTACTACTCCGTATTATTTTTAGTTAGGATCGATGATGATAAAATGATGATTAGTTACCTTGGTGACTCGAACTAGCGTCAAAGCTCCTAGGTGGAGTGTTAGAAGTAGACGTATGAGACGAAGTTTGCGACGAAATAAGCCTCGGTTTTTTAACTCCGGAGGTGGACCCAGACGAAGCTCCACCTCCACCACCTCCACCTCCGCCACCGCCACTAGTCCCCGTCATCGCTTGTCGTTCCCTACGCTTAGCGGCAGGGATCCACGTGCTCTTCACGTGAGTAGAGCAATCAAACCCTCTACTCCTACAGCATGTCCTACACCTCTGATGACTGCAGTCTTTTTTCGATTGGTTTCCGCAATCTTGACACGTGGCTGTCCCCGATAGGCTCATCCCTGACGAGGACGGCAGGTCGAAGTCAATGCTCTTTTTGTTTCCTGCTATCTGCTGCTGCCAGGTACGGCCGATGAGATCCTGCTCGTCGGCCGTACCCAGCAGGGGAATAACGCCGACACCCACTCCCAGCGCAGTGCCCGCGTTATTCCCCTCCCCACCACCACCCGTCTGATGACTCATGTAATCAGATGGGTGGTGGTGGTGGTGGTGTTGGGACGACATCATCGTCGTCCCACCAACACTACTCCCTCCCGAGTAATGGTGGTGGAAGGTCGTAGCTGGACTGGCAACGACGAACATGCCCATTTCGGGAGGGAGGCCAAACCCAACCCCTACTCTAGAAGAAGTAGGGGTTGTGTTGACAGAAGTGGGCCACATGGGCCCACCAGCAAGAGAACTGGTGGGCCCAGCGGCATTAAACCCCAAAGAAAGGTCGTTGAGATGGGGCTTATTATCGGCATTGGTGGTTACCCAATCCGCAAAGGCACCGGAATCGGACGCAATTCTCCGAGTGGTAGCCACAGTGAGTGAGTAAACAAGAGAACACTAATTAATGAATAATAAAAATAACCAACACAATATTGGAGAATAAAAGGGGAGTTGTACGGAGGTGGGGTATTATAAAAGAAGGAAGAAATATTATAACAGAAAAGTTAAGGAGAAGAAGAGAAGAGGAGAATATAGAGAGGGTGTGGGTGTTTGGTTGTTAAGAGAGTAAGCTCTTATTGAGCTGCGCAAAAAGAGAGAGAGCGAGCCAGTGTGCAGTGTTCGGCCAGTGGACAGTTGGATTTTTTTTTTTAGAAAGAAAGAAATTGTTATGAGAGAATATTAGTGGGAGTATATGACTCATTTGTTGTAGGAGTTTATATTCTCGTGGATTAAGTCTGATAAAAGATCGTTTTTTATCTTTGAATTGAAAGATTGGTAATGAATGAGAGTATTAGGAGATTAAAATGTAAAAGAAAATGATAGTACTTTGTACTCACTTCGTTTTACTCAATTTTGAATATTTAGTTTTTACACAAAAAATAAGGTAAGTGACTAAAATTACAATTTGCCCTCTATATTATTGTTGAAAGTACAAGGTATTTTATTCTTGAAAGTAGGAGAGAGTGTATGTGGTGGAGACAAATGAGTTATAAAGTTGATGGAAATAAGAGTATACTAGTATTTTGCTCAAATAAAGTTACCAAATATAGAAATGTTAACAATTTTAATACACCCAAAATTAGAAAGTGTAAACAAATGACCGGAGAGTATTTTCATAATAAATCGTGAACGAGGGTCTATTTGTAGATTTATGGGTTATGAGGTGATTTGATGATTTGAAATGATGTTACAGGACGAATGCCTAAATGATTTGAAAGGATTTGTGAAAATGTAACAACTTCATATATACGGAGTAAATATTTTTTGTTTTATATTTCCCCTCATTCTCTAACATCTTTCAAAATTCTGTTTATACTAAAGTTGAGAAGTTTATACGAATTTTGGACCAAAAGTGAAAAGTGAATTATCTTAAAGAAGTGACCCGAAAGAAAAGTAGAAGATCACGGTGAATGGGATGGATTACACAATATTGGATAAGACGATCCTGTTCAATTCTAGACCTTGTGCATGAACTTGCATTTGCGGTCTCTGCGGCCTTCAACATGAAAGGAAATATACAGGACACAAAATTCGACGTGAGTTAAATTGAATTTAAGTGCAAAAGAACGTAATCTAACGCAGTTTCAAAAAGGAGTCACATGATAAATTCACTCTTTGAGGGTGGCGTTTAATGTTACTGGGAATAGCTCTAGGTTTAGCTTTTGATAGATAATAAGTAGGTTGCTATCGATAACACTTTCTCAACCATTAATTAATACGTTAGCCCTTCTGCTCTCTATAAATTGGCTTTGTGGTGGCAT
>JAUEKU010184242.1:0-10122 GCA_032274805.1 Gypsophila paniculata | reverse complement strand
AAAAAACACTTATATTAGGAGGTCCGGTCCGGGTTTGGACCGGACCTAAAGGTTTTAGGGCCGGTCCGGTCCGGGTTCCTTTTACCGGTCCGGTCTCCGGGTTTAGTATTTACGCGACATATCATTATAATATTATATCATACTACTATACGGAGTGTCAACTGTCAAGTGCCTCAAACAACTTATATTTTCTTAATTTATAGTCCGTATTACATCAATTCTTACATTTTTTTTTTCACTTTAAATTTTATATTCGCTCAAGCGAAAATAATTTTCATTCGAAAATTGTCGATGAGTAACGCAGATCGATTAGGCTATGGCCCAATGAAATCTTCGCTAAAAGTATAGTCCAAACCCTAAGAAGCCAGCACAATAAGACGAGTGGGCTATGGCCCAATAAAATTAGACAAAGCCCATGCTTTAAAAATGGAGTAATAATTTAATTAAGGCCCAATATTTTGCTGAAATTTATACCTCATATATTTCAATTATGTTTCAAACATGACAACATGTTCATCCTATTCAAGAATCAAGATTTAGGGTATGTCTTCTTTTACTGAACTCAATAAAATTATGTTTATAGTAATTTAATTTATGATCGTCGTTTTTCGTATTGTGCTTACTGGTTTAATGATTGAGTAGTGAATTATATTAGGGTTGATAAACTACGATAGGGGTTTCAATTTGTTGAATCGTGTCTTTGGTTATGATTGTTTCTAATATAGGTTGCGACGTTCCCTTTTACTCCCTCGTGTATTGTTGCGTGACCTCAGTCGATGTATCTCAGTCGATGTTAGTTCTTTTGTTTTATTTCACTTTTCAAATTATGTAAAAAGGATTTAAAAAGTAGAATAAAATAGAGAAACGGAGAAAATAATTACCAAAACCAAGATTTAACAAAGAGATCGATTGAGCAACATCTTCAAGTTATTAGGCATTACAAAGGGTTCAAACAATCAATAATACAACTCTTGGCATTACAAAGGGTTCAAAAAACATGATTAGTATATGTTACAATTAACAATCAATCGCAAAGTTTGTAAATCAAAGAATGACAAGGCACACAAACAATCAAGAAACAATCGGTCACAATTGTAACAAAATTGGGTTGCTACATATAAGATCATTTATCTTCGACCTCATCGAGCTCAACCTCGTTAGACGCTTCTTCAAGCGACAAACCCTTAGACTCCGGCACCAAGAAAGTGAACAACATGCCAATAAAATTGAGCACACCAAGCACGATGAGGGAATTCTTTTTCCCAATACCAGCAGGGTACCCTGCATCCCTCTTAGTAATATCTTTTTCTTGAGACAAGTATAGAAATCCAAATGCGCCAATGATAGCCCCAGCCTTCCCAGCTGCGGCTGAGATACCGTGGCAAGTGGACCTTAGCCTAGCGGGAAAGATCTCAGCTGGGACTACAAATGTCGTCGCATTTGGCCCAAAATTAGCGAAGAAAAAGGTTAATCCGTACATAATGATGAATCCTGCTCGATGCTCCTTCTTTCTCCAATATTCATAAGGGAATGCAATGGCGAACATGAATATTGTCATCATTAGGAAGCCCACGAGTTGGATGACCCACCTTCCAATTACATCAATTAACGCGACAGTGAACCAGTACCCAGGAACTGTCCCACAAAGCGCAATTAGGGTTTGAGCCCGAGACACCTTCCAAACCTCCCTAATTGCGCTCATCTCCTTGGCGGCAGGGATCCATCCCACTGAGGTGAATATATCTTTTTGGAACAGATTTTGGCTGTAAAAAGCAATGTCAAGCAAGAACCAAGTGCTAGTTGTACCGAGCAAGCGTAGGCCATATTGTTGGGTGAATTCCTTGGTAAACAAGCCAAATTGACGTTTTTCATTGCCTGTAATCATTGCCAACGTTCCTTCCTCGGCCTCAATGTTTGTGTTTAACACCCTAGACATGTCTGACGCTGCTTGTGCCGCGTTCTTGGCTACCAATGCAGTATACCTACACAACAACATAGTGATCAATAAGTATTGGGCAAATGTTTTTGTACCAAATTGTAAGCGATTTCCCTAGACACTTCTCAGGAAATCTCTTAACTACGAACTTATTAGCATATAGATGATTGAAAAAAAAAACAAAATTTGTCAATCGATGAATGTATTTAGATCGATATATGGTGATTGCTTACCTTGCAGTTTCGGGCATTTGCATACGATAGTAATAAGTTAAGGCCGCAGGTATGGCACCGAACATGAGTAAGACACGCCAAATATAGTCAGCTTCGGGTGTAAGTGACCCGATAGGATCTTGAGCAAAGGAAGGCGGCTTAAATTTACTCTCAAAAGCAGACGCAAGAATTAGGGACACTACCCCACTAGCTAGGATTCCAACCCCTTGCATGGCAAACACGGCCGCTATAAATGCACCACGTGTCTTCTTATTAGCGTACTCAGACATAATTGTGGCAGATAGTGGGTAGTCCCCACCTATCCCAAATCCGAGCCAAAACCTGAAAAAGCAGAGTGTGGTCATCACGCCCTTAGCCTCCTGGCCAAATGACAGCCCTGAGGCTAAGGACGCGAAGACCATCATGACCAGGGTAAGACCGTAAACCTTTTTCCTACCCAATTTGTCCCCTAGCCAACCGAAAAAGAGTTGACCGGCTAAGGTCCCACAAAGGGCCACCCCATTAACAGCAGCCGCGACATTGATTGGTAGAGCCCCAGGGGCCGATGGGTTGGGACCGGGCTCAGTGTAATAGAGGCGACCGATGAGCTTGGTCACCAAAGAAATGGCAAAAAGATCGTAGGCATCTGTGAAAAATCCCATACCGGCTATGATGATAGCCGTGAAATGGTACCATTGTGTTTTTGCTACGTCGAGTGCGTTAAGCACTTCTAGTTGTTGCGTTTTCGCCATCGAATTGAATTATTTGTGGTCGCTTTTTTTTTTTCCTGCAATACCAAGCAATTTATTCGACTACGTAAATATTTCATTGAATCACATTATACTTACATAAACACGTACGTATCGATGTATCATAGTAGTGAAAGATTGAGAATATTATATATACCATATAAAATTATGAACTTAATGATAAAAGCGAATACAAAGTGTGGATAATGTGACTAGTAATGTACTGAATAAAATTATGTACATTCGATTTTTAGCAATTTGGTTTTAAGCGTATTTTAACTGTATAATTAATACGGAGTATTATTTTCTTAAACCAATAGAAAAATCAGACGTAAATGATAGAAATAGAAGAGGAGTGATTTTTGGGAAGAGTCTTACAAGCACAGGACAAATAAATACCACTATTTATCTAACCAAGGAGATAGCCTAACAGTAAAAATTTGTATAAGAAAATCAAACGTAATGAATCGAATGGAGTATTAGATCAAAATATCGTAGAATCACTAGAAAGTGGACTTAAAGAGGGCCAACCTGAATTAAAGTACTAGTAGTATTATACGTGCATGTATAGAGCAAGATGAAGAGCAAAAGAAGGTTGATTATGCTTAGAAATGATGAGAAGTAATTTGAGAAATTGAGAGACATTGTGATGACCTATATGCATGCAAAGATACTCGCATATTCTTAATATACTTTCTTTATATAATCTTCTTTTTTTATACCTATTATTATCTGTCTATTAGCTAGACTTGGAAAGAAATTTAAAAAAATTAAAAAATAAAAATAAAAAGTCGGCTGTACGTAGACTCTCTTTCGTTCTCACCTTTTATTGTTTTTGAATCATTCTAATAATGGCAATTTGTTTATGTTAGAAATAAATTTCGATAAAACAAAAATGTGTCTACGTAGAATGGCCTCAATGTTGTTGCGCAAGCTAAACTTTCAGAAATAGCATCGTTTTTCTTACACTATCAATATTTTTGTCATACTCTTCTCTAACCAAAAATCTTTCTTTAGACTTGTTTGGATTGACGTCCCTGATATCTGGTACGTAATAATAGTTGACGTAAGAGATAAATAGAGGAAAGTGGAACTAAGTGGTGAGAATCACGGTGAAAATGAGGACGAGTTTATAATGATATAAATGCGGGGTAATAACTACATACCCCAACTTCGTTAGTATAATGTATTACCCTATTTGAAGATAATTGTTACTTCACTACCATCCTTTTAATTCCATCCTTTATAGCACTCTTCACCACTATGCTCTTTGATTTTGCTCCTCTATTGATCACCAATTCACCATTACTCCTGTAAAAATAACGTTCAATCCAAGTGAACCCTTGATAGATGATATAGTCAATGACATTCATTTTCTACCCAGCTTTGATATTGTGTTAAAGTATAAGATAAATTATTATGCCTCAATTCATCACCTTAAGATTTGGTTGAGATAATCATTTAATATGGTATCAGAGCCTCATGCATGCAGAGCCGTTTTTAGCATGTTCTATGTGTTCTAAGAACATGGGCCCCAAAATTTTGGGGCCTCAATATTATCATTTTACAACGTTAAGTGATAAAATGGTTAATAAAATACTTATAAATTAACAATATAGAATATAGAAATACACCTCTCCCTTTAGAAATAACACAGACTCAATTCTTTTTCTTTTTCTTGTGTGTGTTATCGAGTATTGTGGGTTTGTTATGTTCACCTAAAATCTTTATATGTTTATTTGAAAATTAGTATACGGGCCTCAATTAAATTTCAAAACAGGGGTCCAAAAAATCAAACTACGGCCTTGCATGCATGCCTAAAGTCTCAAGTTCGATTCCTAGGGAACCTCCTTGGAAGGCCCCCTTGCCACACAGTTGAAATTAACCTGTGTCTAATTACATTTGACCGCTACGAATCACTGTGACCAATTATTAATCCTCAACCCATCGATCACCTAACGATATTAATAATTATACGAGATTAAAATTCCAAACACATGAACGCTGTGACCAAGTCCCCAAATCAAATTTCAACGGGTGAACCCACACTAGATATTGACTCGAAATTACTAACATCCTTGTCATGAGATGGACACACAACACATCCAGGCGGAGAACTTCGAATTGTGACACATTGTAATATGAAAATTACGTAAGTTGTCATGCATCCAAAGGAAAGTCAAAGTTACACAGCAGTCAACAAATAATATTTTTATCATACAATTTAACATGAAAATGTCTAACAAATAGAGTAATTCTATTATAAGATCGTTGTAGATATACAACGACCAATAAAATAACTCAACATTTCATTTAATTTTGTTCGATCAATAAGTGCAAATTGAATTACCAATACAATAAGATCGTTGTACACCGTATAACGGTCTTATTTAAGAATTTGTGCAACAAATACTATTAGTTTCTCATATCCTAGAATCTGGTTAGTCTCCCTTTAGCTAGACGGATATATTCGTTTTAAGTTTGAAATGGGTCAAGTATCATTCCATTTGTGCATATGAGACACATTTATTGTTTTTCCCAATGCATTCTATTGTGTTTTATTCGCACTACTTGATCCGTTGTCTTAAAAAAAAAAAATTTAAAATCGGTGCCTATCATAATGAGTAAAATGCAAGCATGAAGATTCAACTGTATGCATGCATGGATTCATGTCAATGAATTGAAGGAGACAACTCGAATAATTTCTTTAATTTGTAGTTATTGAGAAATCGTACCCCTAACCTCCATTGATATGAGCTTGAAGTTATTGTTAATGGTGTGAGTTTGTTAGAGAGAGAGGAAATTAGTTATGAGGAAGAGAAAGATGTAAATAGAAGAGAATCAATTAATTAGAATGTGTGGTTACAAGGTTGTATTTATATACAAGTGTGTTGACTAACTAATCGACTCTTAACTATGACGACTAAGCTAGACGTGTTTTATTACGCTTATTCTCACACTCCCCCCTCAAGCTTGGCTACTATCTATGACTGTCAACCCAAGCTTGGACATGAGGAAATGATGTTGTTGAGCCCCCAACGCCTTAGTCATAATATCTGCAAGCTGCAAACTGGTGCGCACATGATGAGGAAGTAAGAACCCTTCTTGTAACTTGTCTCTCACAAAGTGACAATCAATGTCCAAATGCTTTGTCCTCTCATGGAAGACTGGATTCTGGGCAATGTGAGCTGCTGCCTGGTTATCACAGTACAGGGGAATTGGCAATGGGACACAAACTCCTAAATCAGTTAGTACCTGATGCATCCAAACCATTTCAGAGGTGGTGTAGCTCATGCTTCTATACTCAGCCTCTGCTGAACTCTTGCTCACTGTCCACTGTTTTTTAGTCTTCCAGGACACAAGTGATGACCCCAAGATGACACAATATCCACTCAGGGATCTGGAAGTGAAAGCACATTGACCCCAATCTGCATCACAGTAGGCAGAGAGATCAAGGGAGGCCTGTGAAGAATAGAATAACCCAATGTTGATTGTACCCTTCAAGTACTTGACCACATGTAGAGCTGCTTGAAGATGTGGCACCCTAGGAAGGCTGAGAAATTGACTAAGATGTTGAACACTATACATGATGACAGGCCTAGTGAGTGTCAAGTAAAGAAGTGTTCCTATCAATCTCCTGTAAACTTCAGGGTTAGGTAGAGCATCTCCCACATCAGGAGAAAGTTTGAGACCCCTAACCATAGGAAAGCTAGTAGGAACACAATTCAGCATGTCCATGTCCTTGAGTATGTCAAGGACATATTTTCTCTGATTGACCATAAGACCAGTCTCATTTCTAGCCACCTCCAACCCAAGGAAGTACCTGATGTGTCCTAGGTCTTTAATGGTGAAAGCTGCATCCAGATTATGCTTTACCTCCCTTATCTCTGCCTCATTGTTTCCTGTGAGTAATACATCATCAGCATACACCAAAGCTGCAGTGAAAGAATCAGTGAGAGAATTTTTCTTAAGAAACAGTAAATAATCTGATTTAGATTGAATGAAACCAATTAAGCTGTAAGAGATGTTTAGTAAGTTCCAAGTTCCATTGCCTTGAAGCTTGCTTGAGCCCATAAAGTGACCTTTTCAACTTACAAACTTCACCTTGGGAGGCTTTGAGATAACCCTTAGGGGGTCGCATATAAACTTCTTCTTCCAAATAACCATGCAAGAAAGCATTGTTGATATCCAGCTGATGTAAAGGCCAATTTCTGACAGAAGCTAGTGCCAACAACACTCTAACTGTGGCAAATTTAGCCACTGGTGAGAAGGTATGTTTGTAATCCTTATCTTTAACCTGGTTATAACCTTTGGCAACTAACCTGGCTTTGAGCCTCTCAATAGACCCATCTGCCTTATGTTTGATCTTGTAAACCCACTTAGAGCCAATAGCTTTCTGGCCAGGAGGAAGCTGGGAGAGCTCCCAAGTCTGATTATGTTCAAGGGCAGCCAACTCCTTATTCATAGCCTCCACCCAACCTGGATGATGTTTGGCCTGATTATAGGTGGCTGGTTCAAAAGCTGTGAAAACATGATGCAGAGAAGTAACAAAAGAAGGATCAAAAGCAGTGAGTGTTTGAAGGACTTGAGAGGTAAAGGAAGAGGAGGTATCTGATGAATCAGATGGAAGATGATGGATAGGCAATCTCTGTGGAAGATGAAAACCTTGGAGCTTAACTGACAACTGTTTAGGTCTGGTGGACCTCTTGGGGAAGGATTGTGGAGGATCCATGGCAGGATCCATGGCTAGTAGTTGTGTAGAAGTGGAAGATGGTGTGTTGGAGAAAGAAGAAGAAGGCAGTGATGTGGCAGATGGATCTGAAGAAGGCAGAGAAGTGTCAAAATGCAGAGAATCAGAGGAACTTGAAGGTGAAATAGGAGTGAGGAGTGCATTATCCTTATTTGTATGTGGAGATGGGGAGAAAGAAGAATCAGGAAGGATAGGTGGTACAGAAGAAGAAGTAGAAGGTTTGTAATCAGAATGAGCAGGGTTAACCAAAGGTATAGGAAGTGAGGAGACTTTTTGTGGCAGAGGATCTTTGAAAGGAAAAGCAGTTTCTTTGAAAATAACATCTCTGCTCACAAAAACTTGGTGAGTAGAAAGATCATAAACCTTGTAACCCTTTTGAGCAAAAGGGTAACCAAGGAAAATGCACTTCCTAGCCTTGGTACCAAACTTGTCAAGTTGCCTATGAGGAATAGTGGTGTAACACAATGAACCAAATACCCTTAGCTCAGAATAATTTGGTGGATGTCCAAAAAGAATCTCAAAAGGGGTTTTCCAATTTAGAATAGAAGTAGGCATTTTGTTGATGAGATAACAAGCAGTTAACACACACTCTCTCCAAAATTTAACCCGTTTACCAAACATCGCCGACGTTTTAACAAACATCATCGACTCTTTTTAATTGTTTTCCTAATATGCCCTTACTAAATTGCTACTACCAATCTTCTTTTCTCCCAAATCCAGTTTTCACTTTTTTCTTTACCAAATTTTTTTTCCTTTCTTCTCTATATATTTCCGTCTATATTCTCCCTCTTCATCGTCTCCATACTTCCTGTTCATCGTCTTCATACGCCGTCGATAAACTCCATCTTCACCGTCCATCATTTTTTCCGTCTTCACACACTTTCCTACTTACCCACTCTCTCACTTCTTGTTCTTATTTATTCTCCGCTTTCAATCTCCATTTTCGCACTCGTCGTCTACTTCATCGTCAATCACCTACCTCTACAACATGAATTTCCCGACTGACGAAACCAACTACATTTCTAGAATTGTAAAACCCTTATTGAAGATCCTCAATTGAAGAACCCAATTACAACAATTCGTCAATATTTTCGATAATTTCAAGTAAGTTAACATTATTAAACATTTAGTTGTATGAGTTTATACATGCTTAAAAACGCGCTTGAGTTACGTATTGACCCTTGTAATTATGGAATTGTAAATTTGGTTTTACGAGGTTTATTCATGTTTGGAGTCTTTTCCACTAACAACTCAATTTGATATTTTTTACAGTAGCCCAGAAAACATGCTTGTTATGTTCAATTTGGGGAAAATTTTCGTCTGACGATTTGGGGGAAAAATGGCCTGAGACCTAATTTTAGGAAGTGAAATTCAGACTTCCACGCCATGTTAGGAAAATAAGTTCTTACTTCCAAGTCATTGGATTAGGTTAGTTATCTTTTATTGTCGATTTCTCATTTTATCTTGTCTGGCCAGGTTTGAATAATTAGAAATGACAAAAGGGAAATGAGATGGGATAAATTATGCCCACAAATTTGCAACGATCAACACTTCAAGACTTCCGACGATGCATTTAAATGGGCCTTACCTATTGCGGAGCAAAATTCTTTCTATATAGTCAAAGCAACAAATGGTAAAAGAGATAGAGCGACTTCATTTCTTGCTTGCTACTATCGTTGTTCAACTGGACGATTTGCGTGATATCCTCTTTCCTAGATAAAACTTCGGGTACTCGACATTGGGGTGGCTCCGCCACCTATCCTCCCCTCTAAAGTTCCGATCCCTCCAAGGAAATTAGATTTTAATGTTCATAGTAGTAGTATTGTGGATACTAGCTAGCTTGTCTTACGTATTTGTAGCTTCTGAACACTGAATGTAACTATGACTTCTCATGTGTTAATATTGGCGTACTGTGGATGCTCTCTGATGTTGTGTCTACTGGTCGTGATTGTCTTGGTTGCCGCAGGTGTTGCGCAATAACTGTGTTATACGAAACATCATATGGAAGTTATAAATTTACTTCAAAACCAAGTTCAGACGTCAGAAATATACTTTCTAATCAGGTTTGAAAATCAGATATTTACTTCTAAACCAAGTTCGGTTACGATAAATTTATTATCGAGTCAGGAATGGAAGTCAAATTTTTACTTCCAAATAAAATCCGGCTCTCAGAAATTTACCTCCGGCACATCATACGTCATCTAAAAAGGGGCATTCTTTTCGTGCATCTAAAAGGCGCAGGCTAACAAATAGATATATATGATAACTTATAATGAACATATAATTATCAAGAAAACTAGCACATCGATACTGACACATCTTTTCTAAGCGATACAAAATAGCTTACGACCCGTACACGGCCTAATGCAAAAGATGGTGTAGAGCTAATGTAAGGGTCCGTACACTATAATTACATTCATTCAAGCCATCAATATGACGCACATTACAGCAAAAATGACAGCAATAGTAACAACA
>JAUEKU010184232.1:0-10124 GCA_032274805.1 Gypsophila paniculata | reverse complement strand
ACATGTCTTTGATCTCGAGCATGCAAGCCGAGAATGCTTTCACGTACTCACGGATGGAGTTGGTGTGCTTCAGACTCATAAGCTTCCTTCTAGCCGCGAACCCTGTGTTCATCGGGTAGAATTGATCCTTTAAGGCTTTCTTGAAGTCGTTCCAAGTATCCATCGTTATCACCCGGGCTTCGATCTCTGTGTATTTGGAGCGCCACCACAGCTTGGCGTCGTCTACCAAGTACATACTTGCCGTGTCGACCTTCAACTCCTAATCGAGCTGACTTAGTCGAAAGTACTGCTCCATGTCAAAGATGAAGTTATCGATCTCTGTCGAGTCCCCCGTTCCCCCGAAGGAACGAGGGGGGGTGCTTTTAGCTTGCGAGCCCCCTGTGTGAGTCCTGGTGTACTCATCTTGTTTTCTAAGGTGGTACACGTCTCGATTAGTTCCTCTACCCTCCGATGCAGGAACGACATCTCCTCCTTGTAGGCCACCTCCATGCTCTCATATCGGCCTAGATGCTCGCTCAAGGCATCTTCCAAGGCTCGAATCTGATTTTCATGGCTTGTCACCATCATTTTCGTTTCCGTCTCCCGAGCGTCGAGTTGCCCCCTCAACTCGTTCACCAAGCTCTCTAAAGCCGGGATTGTCTCATTCACTAACGTCTCCAAGGCCGCCAAGCGGTCCTTGGTTGTGGGGGCTCAGTTCGCGGCTCCCACTGGGTCTTTGGTGCTTGTCTCAGCCATTGTCTCAGTCCGCAGAAGCTCGTCGAAGAGACCGAGCTCTGATACCAAGTGTCACGGTCCGGGTTTTCTCTTCCGGAACGTGGTGCACACTTTTGTCTAGCTCGCGACAAGGATGCAAGCAACTCAGGGTCAAGGCTAAGTGAGGGATCGCCCACTAGAATTTGAGAAGAGTCTCGGGACTCGGGGTCGTGTGCCGAGAGTTCACTATCGAAAGCGAGCGTAAGAGCAACAAAGCAAACGTATGAACACACAATGACTTGGTACAAGGAAGTTTTGATTGACTAGTTCCCTGTAAAGAAGGAAATTTGCCTGTACAAGAGTTTTGGCATAAAACATTGAATGTGCAAAATAGCGTATACTTTTCTAAAAAGTCTAGAAAACTAAGAAAACGATAAAATCCCGAGCTAAGCTTCAACAAATAGGAAGATATCTTGGAGCAGGAGTTACAAAAGTTCCTAACGTTACAAACCAAGGTACGGAAATGTAAAATCTAAATGGTCGAAGTGCACGGATCGTTACTTAGGCATCCCAACTCAAGCCGAAAGACGACCCTAACACTCCGGATGCACGATGCGAGGCATTATGGTTGAAGTTATTTGAAGTGCGGATCGTCACACGTGGAATGCCAGGCTAAATCGAGCCTCTTTGTGAGTTGTGCTGGGCCAGGCTGACCTGCCCATTCGCGTGCTAACTATCAAGTTCCATTCCTGATACTTGTAGACACTACTCCGTATAGTGGAGTAAAGAAGCAAGGAGTTGTGACCGGGTGAGTGGCTCTGGATGTTGGGTTGATCCGGGAAGAATTTATTGGGCAGCTGTTGTTTGTTGAACACCAACACCCATACTCTTTCGGTCTTACGGTCTTACCCATTAGGGGTGTTCATTAACAATTGGGTACACGGTTAACAGTTTATTTTGGGGAACCAGAGGGAGTGTTGTAATTCCGGCAACACAAACTGAAAAAAGGAGATGGCTGGAATTTACAAGCACCACCACTTTGGTAAACCCAGCACCATCTCCAACACATCCACTCGACTACTCTGGTACCTTTGCAGTAGACACTTTGTGTCCACCCCACAACCACAAGCACAAGCACAACCACAAGCAGAAGCAGCAGCAGCAGCAAGTAAGGCTTCTCCAAAAGTAGTCCATGAATTCATCTCCATCTTCACCCAATCCCGCTTCGACTCCAACTCCAACACTTGTGATTCCCTGACTCACTTAGCTCCCCACCTCACCCCCGCTATCGTCGAAGCCGTCCTCAAAGGCATCAACTCCTGGAATATTGCTTTCTCTTTCTTCTATTGGGCCTCCTCTCAATCTCACTCTCCCTTCTCCCACACCTCCTATACTTTCAATGCCATGGCCTCTCACCTTTCTTCTGCTCGTCAAATTCCCCCTTTCAAATCTTTACTCTTTCACCTTCTCCACTCCTCCTGTTCTTTCTCTCCTGGCGCTTTCGGCTTTTTTCTTCGCTGTTTGGGCTCTGTCGGTTTAGTCCATGACGCTAATTTGCTGTTTGATCGCTTTCGTGATTCCGGTCTCTGTCTTCCTAATGCTTACACTTATAATTGTCTGTTAGAGGTCATTGCTAAGTCTACTTTGTGTCATCTTGCTGAGTCTAGACTCGCTGAAATGCGTCGTCTCGGCTGGATGGTTGATAAGTATACCCTCACTCCCCTTCTCCAGGTTTATTGCAATGCCAGGCAGTTTGATAACGCCCTGCTGGTTTTCCAGGATATGCTTCATAAGGGTTGGGTTGACGCCCACGTTCTGTCTATTTTACTTCTTTCCTTTACTAAATGGGGTGAGGTCGATAAGGCTTTCGACTTGATTGAGCGAATGGAAGTGTGTGGTTTGAGATTGAACGAGAAGACCTTTTTTGTGTTACTACACGGCTTTGTGTGTAATCGTCGTCTGGATAAGGCGCTCCAACTTTTTGATAAAATGTGTGCCTCTGGGTTTTCTCCTGACATTGCTGTCTACGATGTGTTAATTGGAGGCCTTTGCAAAGATAAGGATTCTCAGGGGGCTTTGCGTTTGTACTCGCGCATGAAAGGCTCTGGAATTTGTCCTGATGTTGGTATACTTAGTAAGCTTTTGTCGTGTGTCGCTGAAGAACAGATAATGATACATTTGCTTGAGGACTGTGGTCATACTCGTGATGGTGAGTCGGTTAAAACACTTTTCTCTTCTGTTTTGAGTGGTCTTGTTAGCAGTGGTTTAGTTGATAGAGCTTTAGAACTAGTGAAAATGATGACGGACGACACATCTCATCAGCAAGATAGCGGGTTAGAGGAGTTCTTCAAGTCGAAAGGAGTTGTCTGCCTGAATTCATCTTCGTTTGGTATTATCATAAACGCTTTATGTCAAAAGGGTATATCACATGAAGCACTGAAACTCTTGAGAGCCATGGATAGATTTGGCTGTCGAAAGGATACACGTCTGTACAATAATGTGATCGAAGCTTTATGCTGTGGTGATAGAGTGACCGACGGTCTAGACCTTTTAAGCGAGATGAAGAAGCTAGGGATTCAGCCTACCCAGTTCACCTATAACTCCATATATGGGCATTTTTGTAGGAAAGGAAATGTTGATGGAGCTACGAGCATAGTGAAAGAGATGTGTGCTCATCGGCATGAGCCATGGATAAAGAATTCTACTACACTTGTGAAACAACTCTGCAAACATGGTAAAGCGGTGGAAGCTTCTAACTTTCTAGCTGAAATGGCAAAGGAGGGTATTGTTCCGCATTTGATTCCATACTTTGCCGTGGTTGATGGGTTGTTCAAACTTCATGAAGTTGATCATGCTCTAGAGTTATATCACGATTCGTGTTCCCGCGGTTATAGACCCGATGTTGTGGCATATAACATTTTAATTAATGGGCTTTGCAAAGCGAACAGAATGGCAGAAGCCTTGAACATGCTAAATGAGATGCTGGGTGGGGGACTTGTGCCATCAACCGTGACATACAACTCTCTTATCGATGGGTGGTGCAAGAATGGTGACATTGACCAGGCTTTGGACTGTTTATCCAAAATGGTTAAGGAGGACAGTGAGCCTAATGAAATAACTTACACAACTTTAATAGATGGGTTGTGCAATGCTGGACGACCAGATGACGCCCTCATGCTTTGGAACGAAATGGAGGGAAAATCGTGTTCACCTAACAGGATAACTTTCATGGCTTTGATTAGTGGCCTCTGCAAGAACAACATGCCAGATATGGCTCTCCGTTATCTCCATGAAATGGAGAAGAAGGAACTCAGAGCAGATAATTTTGTGTATATTATTTTGATGAATTCATTTCTGTTGAATAAGAAACCTATCTTGGCATTGGACATGCTGAAAGAGATAGTCGAGAAGAAAATGCTGCCAGCACCTGTAGATAAGAACCACACCCTTGTGAAAGACGCAATAACCAAACTAGCTGATGATCCTCTTACTTCATGTGATGTTAATCAACTTGTTACTGAAGGAGGCGTCCCAGTCTTTTCTGCTGTGTGTAAAGAATGAAGCAAAGAGGAAGGCTATTGTTAAGCTGTAAAGATGGTATTAATCTTTCTTTTATTTTATTTTTATTTTTATTATTTGTAGCATCAATTTTCTTGTTTTTTGATTGGTGGAACACATTAACAGCCCCCTTGTAATACTTTGATTTCGATATACAATGAATTTCTTACCAGTGGTTCATAACTCCTCAGTACAGTCTTACGAGTTGTATTACTGCATTGTTTATGTCCTTTCGTGTTTTTCGATTTGGACTTTTTAGTTAGACTGAGGTTTTTCTCTCCCTGCATTTTTATTCACATTAATTGTTATTTTCCAGTTTGGTGAAGCATTGTGCACTAAAGTTACCCTTATACGTCTGCTTAATTAAATAGAAAGATTATTCTATGTTCCCACGTCTTAACCTTGCAGCTCTAGCTGCTAATTATATGTCTCTTATCATTACATTGTGTTAACGTTTGAAACTTTTGGACAAGTAAATATTGAAGTTATTCTCCGTATGATGATAAGTTGAAACAATTTGCGTTTTGTCGGTTATGCCCTCTTTTCAAGAGTCGTATTTGTTCTCCTCTCACTTTGGACTTGTAAAATAGGTTATCCAACCAACCGCTGTTGGTCTCGGTCAATCTACCTGTGTAGAAATCAGAGGAGACCCTTTCAATGGTACAAAAAGTTATTGATTGTATTGATAAGTTCATTGCTGAACCACAGACAGAAGGTATAACTTTCTTACGACACTTCTCTTCTCTGTCATCTCTGCTATGTATGTGCGACAGAAGGTATAACTTTCTTATGACACTTCTCTTCTCTGTCATCTCTGCTATGTATGTGCCGAGATGTTTTTACTGGATACTATTTTGGTTCTTTACCCAATGATATTGATTGTTCACAGTCATATGGTCAAGCAGTCAAGCCCTTGATTTACATACGACCCCCAACCCCCCACCCCATCCCCACCCTCTGGTGCGCTAGAGGCATCGGGGTGAGGTTGAATATGGAGATATTAGTAATTTTTCTTTGCGTGTTGCCGTTGTTATCAAATACTGAAAAACCATATCACAAATATTACTAAGCAGCTCTCAACTGACATATCACAAATAATAATATATGAAGAAAGAATAATCATCCTTTCAAACTCATACTTTGAGAGACCATCTAGCACTGTTTCAATATGGAGAAAGAAAAATTCATCCTTTCAATACCCCTCTCGAAACAAGCCCTTAGTGTGTGGTAACGGTAAATTAATCGTGAGACCCCTCACATGAGGTAGTTATTAATTCTGTTTTCTAAAATGGAAGTTTCTTCGATTTAGTGTAGGTCTCACGTGAGACCTACTGCTCTCTAGTTAGGATGTAGTTAGGATGTTTCTGATATTCCTACAACTGATTCTATTAAAAATTAAAAAGCTGAAAGTTTTTTGACGCATGGAGTACTTGTTTTGCCAATTTACTTAAGATTATTTAAAGCCTTGGAGAGTATGTCATATACAAGTGATTTTACAGGCTTTTGCATGCTAGAAACCACAGCTCAAAAAAATAATCATTCACAAAATATTTCATTCATTGATCATCTAGTCAATCTGTTTTCTTAATTGGTAAGAAGAATGCCTCGCAATTGTGAATGAAAGTATGAAACAACCCAATGAAGTCAATTAAATTCGACTTATTAATTCACATACAAAAATATGGATAATTCTTAAGGACCGCGATCAGCCAAAAATTGTAAGGAGTGAAGAAGCTTATGATGGTAATCCTCAAAAGGGGTTTTGGGGCAGCGTTTTGTCAGCTAAGAAGCGCCTCAACAACAGAAGCGCTTCCTTAGGCTTGAAAGTTGGAACTTCGTGACCCGCTCCTCGTATAGTCACAAACTTCAGCCCCTCATACTCGATTGTCCAACCTCCCACCTACACATTAGCAGATTAAACGTTCATTTTGATTTTTAATCATGAAAATGAATCTAATAATCATAATTTCATGACTGATTGCAATAATTAAATAACTTTGGAATGTTTTGTGAATTCATTCATAGCTTAGGTTCCACTAATCACAGTAAGAAAGTTAAGGCACATCAAAGTTAAGTTGTTTCTGTACGATACTCCTTACTTAACTTAATATGGTTGTAATCAAAGTTGTTTGTATGGTTTCCAATGTTCCTTATATATATATATATGATGGTAAGTAACTAATACCTGTTGCCTGCTGTACCAGGGTGTCCAAGCTTGAACAGTTTTCAGACCAAGCTTTTTGAGAGTCAACCTTGTTGATGTCACCGGGAGTCTTCCATCGGTATCGCCACTGCACTTATTGTTTTTGTCAAATTCTTTATTACAAGTGCAACAACATATAACAATATTACCCCGTGTTCTGAACATTTTCCCTATTGCTGATTTAAGATGTACATAACTTCACTATGTGTGAATATTGCACACCCACACAGGCACACATGACACACCCACACACACGCACACACACAAAAGAAAAAAAATAACTCAGCAGCACACATATGACATATCTTAGCGGAGATTTTTAAAGCCAAATAATAGTGAGTCATTGACTACATTGCGCAAATGCTGTGATTAGGATAGGTAATAGAAATACGTGCCTGTAAACCCATATCCGTAGGCCTCCGTTTACAAGCTTTTTGATAATTGGCAGGATTGAATGTGGTGCGTCCTTCCAGAATGTGGTGTTATCGCTGTTAATCACCATAGATCATGCGGTGACTTAATTACAAAAAGTCTGATTTTGCTGACCTCAACTTAACCAAGTTTAACAAATGTGATACCTGCAATGAGTCCATCTATATGGAATTTTGGTGACATTGGCATGAAGCGCTGCTTGAACATCAGGTCTATTCAGATATATCTCTGTGTAGTCTGATGCACATGGATCGTACCCTGCCGGTTTCTTGTGCCACATTTCCTGTAAACATACAATAAGATTTTCTTTCCAGAATTATGTAGTATAATCCTTCTACAGTAGATTTTCCTTTTTTTGAAGACCTGAACTCGAACACGTAACCTTGTTTCATTGCAAAGTCAGTGTGTCTGAAAAACTGGGTCATGTGAGTCTGATACGTGGATATATATCACTGTCCACAACTTGAGTAACATAAACTAATGCTGTGTGAATGGATCATTGCAAGTGTGCAACAAAAATTATTCCTATAAGCTAATATTTGAGGACATAAGGAACAGAGGAACTTACATATTTGGAGAACAAGTGAGGAGCAATGCCCTTAATTGCAGAACGTTGGCGTCTGTTAGAGCTGGTGTTATTACTCTCGACACATGTAGGTGTATATAAGCTATATATGTCTATGATATTGAAGGACGTAAAGAAGTTGTTGAGAGCAATGTCGCATGTTTGACTTTGATAGTCACTTTTGAAGTCGCAGTTGGATTTGATATCGTCGTAGAGTTTGTCTGATATAACAGTGTGGTCCCAAGCATAGTCAACCATTCCCGTCTGATCTGTATCATCATCCAACAATGCATTTCCGATCTGCCAATGCCAACCAGACCGTTTCCGAAACTTACCAAACATCATACGAAGATAAATCCTCAATATCAATTTGCTTTGGATTATGCATCATTCACGGCACAGTTTTCATTGGTGGTCATGTTTGGAAACAACCTCCATACATATTATGCGCTGTGAATTGGAAATGTAGTAATCACTATCAAATTAAAAGCAAGCTACGAGGAGTATGAAGCATACCATAAACCCTTTCAGATTAATATGATCTGCCTTGGAAGCGTTTTAGCTCTTGTCAAAGATAACAGTGGATCATAATGTCCTGACATATATCATTGATGGCTAACATATCAGTCAGTTGTACTTTATCATCCAAATGCGTGCACAGCAAATTCAATGCTAGTTTATCAGCTCTGTGTGATTATTACTCGGCTGTACCTGCATAACTTTCGCCAGTGATATAGAAGAAATCATGGGACTTAAATTGCGGAAATCTCTTGAACCAGTTCACTAGGAATGCATAGGAATCCATTGCTGTTTAACAGACAGTGAAACTGTGTTAGGAGGAACCAAATGTCGACTGAAAAGCAGAAATTACAGTGAGTGTGAAAAATGACCTGTAACTGAGTCACCGAGCTCATAGATGTCATTAGAAGTATTGGTGTATGAAAAGCCAACTCCAACAGGAGACTCCAGAAAGAAGCAAATTGGCAGCTGCTGAACCAGTATTACCATAGTATCAGTAATTAGTTACAGTAAGTAGAGTTGGTAAGTTGGATGTGCCTGTGAATATACCTTTGTTCCAGGAGTTAGGGTTAAGTTTCAACTTAGGTTTGGTTCCTTTCTGAGGGAAGAAGTGTCCTAATTCTTCGGCTTCGCCATATCCGACAGAGGAGCATCCGGGGCCTGTGTATGGATTTGATTTGATTTGATTTTGCATCAAGGTTACATTCTTACTGTAAGATGACATCTCACACATGAACTTAAGCATGCATGCTTTAGTTACGTTTGTGCATTGATTTGATTTGATTTGATTTGATTTTGCATCAAGGTTACATTCTTATACACTCTTATCAATGTGTGCATTTAGGCATGTAATCCCTTTGGAAATCATGTATCCCAAACTTAATCAAACGAAGGAGTAAAGTGAAAAAAAAAAAAATAATAAATGACTGCTTAAACAATTAGAAGCGATATGCTGATACACCGTTTTCTCTTATACTATAATTTAGGAGGTTATCCTAGAGACTAGAGTCATTACAGCTCATTTTTGTAAACTAAATACGTAAATATTATGTAGATGAAATATTTCCGAAGCGTAGTTTAATATGAGAAAGTTACCCCCATTAAGCCAAAGAACAAGAGGCTTTTGATGAGGTTTGTGAGCAGCTTCAAAGAACCAATAGAACAGTGCACGTCCATGGGTTTCATTGACAGTCACATAACCCGCATAATGCTTAAACCCCACTTGTGGTTGGCCCGGTAGGTCCACGACATGGTCTGCTTTCTGTTTCAACAACACCTCTGGGCCCATCCCATGGACTGCCACGACGGCCCATAGAAGAATTAAAGTGAGACTAAATAATACAGTAGAATTATTAGTGCATTGCAATGTTGGTGCATGGGGAGCGCCATCAGTGCAGAAGATAGCCATTTAGAAATATATAAGCTTTGTTATTGTTGTTAATGTAAGAAGTGTATGAAAGTGTAGAAGGTATATAGATTAATATGTATAATGTAAGAAGTGTATGAAAGTGTAGAAGGTATATAGATTAATACTATATATAATAGCGGATTTTCAATCGTGTGTACTAAGGGCACACAATAAGAAGAGAACAATAATATTGAGAGGATGATGCATTCCAAACATTGATCATGTCAATCCCCCAAAGATCTTGGTCATAAGCCACAATGTCTCAAGTCAAAATGCAATGAAATATTGTGATTCAAGAAAGCCGACAATGTCATAATGCCTCCTTAACGAACGACATGTATCAAAATCAGGTCACTGAAACCCAGGCATAGTGTTATTCACCTACAATCGGCAGGACAGTCTCAGAAAACAGAGACAATCTTATGAATTGCCTACAAAAATGTCATCCCCCACAAAATGGATTGTTCTGGATTCTCGAATTAAAGTACTGCTACTCCCAACTGCGTCATGCAATAAAAATCCCCAACATAGCCACTTTATTGATAGTTTAATGGTTCCTGAAGCGTCATTCCGCACAGACGGCACCCCTTCATTACGACACTATCCAGGATTAAACGTCTGTAGGCAAACGGATTATCAGGTACGGTCTTTTGGCCAGATTTAATCTTCCTCATGTGTTAAAATCAACCCCATCTTCTTCGGTCTTCCTCTTCATCAACAGGAGAATACCAAGATGGCCGCCGCTT
>JAUEKU010184221.1:0-10126 GCA_032274805.1 Gypsophila paniculata | reverse complement strand
GCCGGAGAGAGATGGACGGAGGGACGCCGGAGGGACGGAGTGAGAGAGAAAAGGAAAAAAAAAATGGGAATAATGAATAAGGGTTAGCGGGGGAGCAGCTGGTGGTTTTTACCTTTTTTTTGCGACGGATTTCCGTCGCATGTTCCGTCGCAAAAGTCATAAAATATTACAAAAAAATGAATTTTTGGCTGACATTTAATTTGGTTTTGCGACGGAAATCCGTCGCAATTTCCGTCGCAATGTGTAATTTGGCGACGGTTTTCCGTCGCAAAATAGTCGCAAGAAATTGGCGCTTTGATGGCGCCAATAATTTGAGCCTTTGTGACGGATATCCGTCGCATAATCCGTCGCAAATTATAAATCCGTCGCAGATATATATAATTCCGTCGCAAGAATAAAAATGTGCGACGGAACAACAATCCGTCGCAACACGTCGGTCGGTAATTAGGCTTCTTTTTGTAGTGAGCGGAATTGGTCATTGTTGAGGGAGTTGGAGTGTTACAAATTTATGGGTGTGAGCTGGAGTCATCAATGTGGAGTAAATGGGGAAGGAGATACCAAAACTAAAAGACGGATTGATGTATCTCTCAAGGACAAAACTAATTTTGTGTTTTTTGGAAGGGTGAATGTCATGCGCCCCATCAATTTCCTATCTTGCTTAGAGCCTTTCTCACTTTCTCTCAAGCCAATTTTTGAAATAATATATATTTACATTTTACCAAAAAAATACCTGAATGAACAGCTTCGGGTTCGATTTCAGTTTCAAGCAGCTTCATCAGTCGACCAATGTCTAAACAAAGTTGGGTTTCGACTTCATCATCTGCTGGCAGTAGGATGGAAACAATAAATACAAGGAAAAGTGTTCATGAAACAAAAAAAACCTCTAGGAAATGCATAAGAAGCCAAAAATTCTGCCAAAAAAATTTAATTACCGCCAGAATGAACTTCATTAGAAGCGACATTATCGGCAGGAACAAGAGCTTCATCGGAAATGGCATCATCACAACACGAGCATGATACAATCTGGAAAAATTAAATAAACGTGTATCAAGAACATAGAGCCTTCATCCCAATATAATATAATTTACCTTTTACCAAAAAAAAAAAAGTAAATTGGACTTACATCACTTTGGTTCAACCCATTCAGCACCACCTACCATTCCTCTACGCTCTTTTTGACACCCTTAAACTTCTGAATATTTAAGGGACCGACATTTAAAGGACGTGGTTGAATCACTGGTATGCGCTCGTATAGCATAACCTCAAGTAACAGTGCAGGAGACCCAAAGGTACGGCTAGTGCCACCTAGCCTGATTCCGCGCACTTCGCCCAAGCAAGCTCGCTATGTGTCCAATCCAATATGGATTGAGGCCAATTATAGCTTTCAATTTTCTCTAAATCCTCCACCAATTGCCATATGAAAGATCGTGGAGTACTACTTGATGTAGAAAATAGAAATTGATCAAGAAGAAAATAAAGAAGCAACTTTTTACACCGCATGTTATTCATCTCCTCTTTATTGACCTTCATATCCATTATAATTTTCTTCAACTCTCGTGGACTCAAAACCACATTGGAATTCAGTCTCTTTCCTCCACCTAACGCCATATCCCTCCATTCTAAAACCCAATTCTCGAAATCATGTGGTTGTAGCAAACTAATATCAATTGGGTTCCCCTCGCCTTTCACTTCCATGTTAAGGACACTAGCTACATCTTTTGCACAGAATTTTAAATTTGCTTTTCCAAACTTAAATGACTTAGTTTGAACATCATAAAAGTCAAGCAACACATAAATCAAAGTTTCGGAACTTTGACTCTTACTCGAGACCCTAGACAAGGGATGGAAAACAAAATTTTTAAGCAAATCGGTCTTTTCACTTGTCAATTGAAGACTGGATATTGAAGTTAGGGTTGATTGGAGCCTTACAAGCTGTTTGACCACTTTAGTTTTATGGACATTTTGATCCATATTGACCGTAGAAAAAACTTACTGCAATCACAACAAATGATAGTCATAGTTAAGGTGGAAGAATAGTTAGAACTCAGAAGGCAAAAGTTCAAACAAAAAGTGCATTAACTAGAAGAAACATAAACACCCATAATTACATTAGCCAATATTATAAAAGAGGGCAGACTATCTTTAGACATTGTCATTGCCCAGTTCCACATATTAATGTACTTAAAAGACCTCTTCCTACAAGAATCAAAACATTTAAAACAGACCAGAGCAGGACTATGATCAGAAATGCCTTTAGCAAGATAATAAGCATAGCTATCAAGGAAAGCATTCAACCACTCCTTAATAACAAAAGTCCTATCAATTCTACTAAACACACTAGTAGCACTATCATGCTTGTTATTCCAAGTGAAGTGAGCTCTAATTGTTTTCAATTCCAGCAAGTCACACAATACACTGTATAATAGGCATAATCTCAGACAAAGAGACATCAGAACCAATTCTAACCAAGGCCCATTCACAGAAGCCCTCAATTGGAGCAAATGGCCCCAAAGGGCCTGCCTCTCATTACTCAGGTTAAATCCATATCCAAAAAGACTGATTAGAGCCATTAATAGGGATAACACCATGGAATAACTGAGCAGAAATAAATATAACATCAAAATGAAACACACAAGGTTGCCATATAATCCAAATGCGACCCCCTTTTTGCCAACTAGAATTAGTAACTATAGACCAATTATTATCAAAATGAATTATTGTTTGACAGTACGAAATCACTCTAATCACAATAACAAAAAAAGAATACGAAATCAGACTCACCTTGACGGGGGTGGATAAGAAAAAGCAGATACTGGACCGTGGTGGTGCCCGACGGAGATGCTATGGCGGACTGGGGGAGGACAACGTGGTTGAAGGACGATTAGCAAGTACAGATGACGCTTTTGAAGAGTTGGAAGCGGTGTGTTATTTGATTTCCAAAGGAGAATTCGAAATTCGAATAGAATGTGACTGTTTGATTTCAACAACTGGGGTTTAAATAGTCTTCCTAAATTAGTCTGTATTAAATTAATTGTACCATCCATACAACTTTTAATTAAGTATAATTTTTGGTGATAAATATTACCTTTATTTGGCAATTTTTAACATTGTTTATACGGCAATCGCATTAATAATATCTCTTAACATAATATATTTATACTTGTAACATTATTTAAAACTGTGTCATATAACATCGCTTAAGTTGACACATAATAACTTGTGTCATTTACTTCAAATCACTAATACACGACAGATCATTTTGATTTTTTTTTCTTTTTTTAATTGTTGTACGATTTTGTGATCGTTAAATTGTTATGGTAGTTTTCTACCTACCAAATGAGTTTTGAGCATCCAAATATATTAAAATCGCACAGTCTGATAAAACGATAATGCTATTTTATTTATAAGACTAAACTGTAAAATGCTTAGTGTACCATTATTTTTTTGTATTTCTTTTAAAATTTAATAACAACATAAAAGTTGACGGACTTAAAGAGGTCTAGGGTTTTCGAGAGTTCTATAAAATATTAGAAATTGGTCCAATAAATAAATGAATAAATCCAAAAGGACAACGTTAGAGCGTCATCGGGTGTCGGTCAATCTCCACCCCGCCCTCTCACATAAACACATATTATGGGTAGGTTTCACAAGCTCAAGGGTGGGTCGTCTTTTATATGTGAGAGGATAACGCCGAAATTGTTAATATTTGTCCAGCTTTTAAAATTATGTTTGACCTTACTTTTTTAAAAAAAAAACGTTTTTTACTTTCTAAAATGAATATTCTTACAAACAAAAACTGTCAAACAATAATTCATTAAGGCCGAATACCCATTTGCACTATTTGACTCTCCTACCTTAGCCTTACTTTGCCTTCCATAAAATCTCTAGAAATTTTCAAATAAATAGGATCGTAAGATTCTACAACCATGATAGAATCGTAAGATCCAGGATCGGCCAAACATTTTTAGATCGTAAAATCGTAGAATCGTAGGATCGAATCGGGATTCTAACAACCTATACTTTGCAAGGGCATTAAGATCAACATCCTTAGCGATAGGGGACTTCCTTAAGGCTGCCTTGAAAATTTGGAGGCGGGACTCGTCATCAGGCACAGGGATATAAATAAGCTGGTCAAGACGACCTAGTCTTAGAAATTTAACATTACTTAAACAAACGTTTCACCCAAAAAAAACATTACTTAAACAAACATAATACGAAAATATTCTTAATTAATAATATAGGCCGGGTCAGGCCGAACAATCGGCCCAAACCCGGCCCAAAGTACATTGGGCTTTTTGCCCATAAAAGCATAAATAAAAAGTTCAGAACACCATAACTCCGCATGAAAATTGACGTGTTCAACACACTTAATTTTACAACCTTCTATTTGTCCTTTGTCATTTCTGAATAGAGACCTTTAAGCCTAGCTGCTCTACATTCTATAGGTCTGACCTTATCCGTTAGCAAGGCTGGCCACATTCCTTGAAGAAGCACGCCGGTGGTCATGAACAAATTATATTCGACTGCTGTCAGGAGGTTTGCCTCCAGCATGTCAATCAGGACGTTAACCACCATAACAACATTAGAACCAGAGCTGCTACTACCAATCTCAACAGAAGTACGGCCTTGAAAGCTGCCCGAACTGTTTGTTTTTTGACGTTTGCCACCGGAAGACGTGGTATGTTCAGAAAAGCCTTGAGTCGAAAGCTTTTCATACTTTACAGGAATGATTATTTTCGTCCTCACAGTTTTCGCAACTGCCGAATACAGGCGCCATCCTCGTGCGCTTGTTCTCAGTTACCTAACATTGTTTAAAGTAAGATAACGTATTTTGAATAATGCATTTAAATCTAAGGTTAATAACATTGTTTAAACGGTTATGATATCTACTATTATGCATTTTTTAGTGTTAACCTCTTTTTCACAAGACATATTTACTATGTTGAAATGTGTTGGTAGCTAAGTTTCTTTACTTTGAATAATAAACAAGCTAGTGATAGTCGTGTGTTTAGTAGAATTGATAGAGTTGTTGCTAATGATGCTTGGCTGATGAGATGGCCTAATTATGAGGCAAATTTTGTCCCTGAGTGTACATTTGATCAGTGTCCCTGCATTGTTGAAAATGGGAAGCAAGAGGCTAGAAGGAAACACTTTTTTAAATTGTTCAATATGTGGAGCAAAGTGGATGAATATCATGTGATTGTTAAGAATGGATGGAGTGAGGTGCAGACTGGTGCAGGAATTTCCTATGGGAAGGCTCAGCAGACTATTCAAAAGCTCCTCTGGTTAATTGGAAAGTTTTGTGCCAAAAGAAGGAGAATGGTGGGTTGGGTTTAATAGATAGCAAAATGTGGAACATGGCAGCTGTTGGCAAACTGATTTGGTGGATTGTTTGCAAGAAAGATCACCTTTGGATTCAATGGGTTGATAAAATATATATGAAAGGAAAGCATTGGACCACTTATGTGCCTAGTGCCTCGAGTTCTTGGGCTTGGAGGAAGATTTGGGGAGTGAGGGATAAATTTAAGGATGCTTATAGACATGAAAGATGGCTAGATACTGATGATGGTTACACTGTTTCAAAGGGATATGATTGGCTGGTAAATGAGGATCTGGGAAAGGTCAGCTGGTATAGGGTGGTATGGAACAGATATAATATACCGAAGCATAATTTTAATCAGTGGCTAATTCAGCATGAAAGACTGATGATGATGAATAGGCTACAGAAAATGGGACTTATGGTGAATAATGTTTGCTGGCTATGTGATAGTCAGGGAGAATCACATGTTCATCTATTTAAAGATTGCATCTTTGTGAGGAAGTGCTATGAGGCTTTGTGTGAATGGCTGCAGATTACAAGACTGAGTATGAATGCGGAGGCTATTTTGGCTACCAGGTCTTTATCAGCTTTTAAAGACTCTTGATTAGTGCGATGATTGTGGCTGTACAGTATGGTGTCTGGACAGCTAGAAACAAAAGTAGGGTGGAAGGCTGGATACTCCATCCAATTCATCTGATCTCTCAGATTAAGAATGAATGCAGAATGAGGTTGATGACGTTCAATTTAGAAGGAATTAGACAAGAGGATAGGGTCTGGTGTAAGGAAAGAGGTTACAGTACATATGATCCGACAAAACATAACTTAGGCTTTGCTAGGATAAGGTCAGTTCATATGCAAATCAAAAAATTGGCAAAAAATTCATATGCAAATCAATGTATCAGTAGAGCATACAGTACAAAACAATGAAACTCAGGCTTTTGTTAGCCGCTGCATGATCTCCTGTACTAACAGTTATAAGGACTATTACGAAATATTTAGTACAAGTAATTAGGTGGAACAATTTTTGCATAATCCAAACCTCATCTAAGTCCATATCAACACAACTTCATAGAGCAATCTATACCCGATCCAATATAGAGTCTGCCGTATGTCGTTTAAATTTATACGTGGATTATGCCGTATGTCGTTTAAATTTATACGTGATCCACATTATAATCCTAATCTGCTCCAAAAGCCAATTTCAAAACAAATTATCCATATATTGCAATTTTTCAAATTAAGGTCTAAGGCCTAAATTTTTTTGTTGAGGAAAAAACCTAATATCTCAGACTATTATGCATTTTTCAGTGTTAAAATAATTAGGGGATCAACTAATTGTAAAATAAGACGACATATTTTGAATTGAAGTTATAATGTACCTTTCTTTCCATGCAATACTCTGATCGTAATTCAACAATTTGTCCAATAATATCTCGCATACTACGAAGCCTTATCATCGTGAACCCATTTCTCGTATTGTAAGCGGCAGCGTCACGGTTGTATTTATAACCAATAGCTTCCCAAAACTCATCTGTCCAGTACTTTCCTCTGTGCTTCCAAGACGGATCCCCACGGGAGTAGCTCAATAGTTCCTGCCTCAAGAATTCTATTTCATCTTCAGACCATGGCGGCGAAATGGGCGACGACATGACATGACTCCCACAGTTCGGCTCTACATAAAATCATGAAGAATGAGCATATCGTTTCGGGAACGTAGAATAATAGATAAATTTAAATGTTATAACTCCAGCTCTATCTAAGAAAATAGAAAAAGAAAATGTAATGAACCCCGCGATGGCTACTGAAGAACCTCCCTTTACTCTAAACTCTAAAAAAAGAACCTTTTTGATGGAGATTTGTAGCATCATTCAAGTAAATATAGATTAAGATCGTAAAAACATGAGCTTGTAAGATAGCAGCACCTAATTCAAGACCGGTTAATGATCCACACAGAATGAGCAACACCACACAAGCCACATATATCATGAAGAAAACATACACCATTGTTACTTGATTTTTCTTACCTCGCATGTAACACTTATCTCGGGGCTTCTTTTCCTTTTGTTACTTGATTTTTCTTCTCTTTGAGAAGAATCCTTTCCTCTAATTATATCAACCACCGATTTAATGAATGAGGCAGCCATTGCACTCATATTTATCCCAAAAAAAGTAGAATTGCAGGGGAGAAAAGACACAAAGCAAAGCTAGGATTTGATCTATGATAATATAGCAGTAAATGAGCCTTGAAAACAGGCGTTGAACTCAGCCAAACAAAATTTCGAACTGCAAAATTGAATTTTAGACGATATTTCTGCTTTTTAGGGATATGGAAGTGTGGAGTTGGAATAGTGTATGTACTGTGTGGGATATATATGTATGTGGACGATTAGACAGTGGTTTTTGTTTTTAGCGATGGTGATCCGAACACAGCCGATGGTAATGACCCGAATCCGAGCTTTTTTATTCGGCTTATGCTAAGAAATAGACTTCGTAAAAGCAACCCAATCCGATTAACTCGACTTGAAAAACTTAGTCCGAAACTCATGTCCAACTCAGCTCAACTTCTTCTAGCACTAACAACACAACACAATTTCTTTTAACTTAACTCAGCTTCTTTTATCCAACTCGGCTCAACTTCTTTCATTTGACTTTGGTGATTAAATGACATTTATTGATGATATACAATTGATCTGTGCTTCTTCTTTCTCTCTCCATGCCGCCATGGTACTTCTCTTCTTACTCTTTATTGTTTCCATTATATTTCATTAGAGTCCCTCTAATGAAATTGCAAGCAACAACTAAAAGCTACAATTTTTAATTGCATTTCTTCAACAATGTCAGCTTGTAATGGACGAGTACAATCCTCGCCTTACTCACATCAAAAATAAAATCAGAGTTATTCCCAATTTTCCTAAACCAAGTATTTCTTACTTAACATTATTATTTTCATCATTTTTTCTCTGAATTTTCCTCTTTTTGTTAGAATTACCCTCCATTGTTATAATAAACTCTTACTTGAAAATTAAAAATTAACCAAAAAGATTAAATTTAACATTAATTTTCAAGTAAGAGTTTATTATAACAATGGAGGGTAATTATAACAAAAAGAGTATTATTTAATTTTCGTGTACCTAGTACAAAGGAGTATTATTTAGGACTAAATGTGTCTTTTATAGTATAGTGATTTACTATGATAAATTCCTCAATTAAAAACGAAAACGCTCAACATCTAACAACACATCAAAATTTTCATGAAATTTCTCCACACACAAGAATAATTCCACAAGCAGAACAATTCATAATATTGTTGGTACGAAAGTTATACCATATAGTGGCTATGGAACCATTATAAAATGCATAAATATAAATTCAAAAAATGAAATATACGAGCTCAAACGAGCTTCCGAGCCGAGCCTTATTGAGCTCGGGTTCGGCTCGTTTTTGGTTGAGCTCGGCTCGAGCTCGAGTTCGAGCTCGGTTTGACCATGCTCAAGCCGAGCTTTGACCGAGCCGAACACGAGGGCTCTACGACTCTGCTCATTGCCACCCCTTTGGGCCCCTCAACGCCCAAAAAGTGCAGAATCTAAATGAACAAAAACAAGTTTCAGCAACTAGTGCTTTCTTATACTCAAAACCACCTTCTTCTCTTAAGATGTTACTGAGAAAATTCATTCGGTAATGAAGCCATGGGCAAATATTAGTGATCAATAACGCCATAACGGTACACGAAAAACCTCTATGTGAACAAGACAAAGAGGAAACTTACAAGGATCTGAACTTGAGGGGGAACTTCAGACACAGAGATCTAATTGCCTCAACAACAATGCTTCTATTCTGATCAGAAATCAAGCTCTCCATGTTACAGTTCGTGACAGAAAAACCCAAAAATGGAATTTCGCTTAACATTTTCTTTACGGTGATCGGTTGGGATGCGACGTTCGTTTTCGTTTGTAACGAAGAAGGCTGAAGAAGAAATCTTTTTTTTTTTTTTTTACTTGGAGAGCTTTTTCTTTATTACAACTGATTGAAATGAAAACTCTCTGCCTTCGGCCTGCAACAAGCAAGCAAGCCAAAAGGTGTGATGGTTTGCAGGGATTCCATCCTTTTTTTTTACTTTAAAACTCTCTGCCTTCGCCCTGCAACAAGCAAGCGAGCCAAAACTCAAAAGGTTAGAGGTAATAGGTACGCAGGGATTCATCCCCCTTTTTTTACTTTAAAATCTTGGAGGATGAGAGATTATGACGAGTTCCGTCAATTTTTCTAATGAATTTTTTTTAAACTCCCTCCATTTTTTATATATAAATTTGTTTTTTAATCGATTTAAGTCCTTTGACTTTTAATTTTATAAAAATATACTTTAAGAATTTCTTCATGAAAAATATTTTCATATGAGTAATTAATTAGTAATAATTAGTAATAATATCTATTTAATATATGTAAATAGGATAAAATTGGTCTGGACCAGAATCGAAACTAAAATTTACGGTCCAAAAGTTCATTAATCTATATCATATGACTCAAAATATCCTGTCTATATCAACATATCCCTTCAAACATCTATATCTATATAATATATTAAAATCTATATAATATATTAAAAAGCAAGTTAGTGTCATCTAAGCATTAGTTGATTGACACGTAAGGTTTTTTTGCTCCTTATTTCGTCACGTTGGATTATATTATTTTTTTTCTTTTTAGTTTAAATATATTTCTCTCAATAAATGCATTATCTCTATTTAATTACACATTGGCCATTTGTATTCTATTCCTACAAAAATAATTCAAATAATAAAATAAAATTTAATC
>JAUEKU010184210.1:0-10126 GCA_032274805.1 Gypsophila paniculata | reverse complement strand
AACTCATAACTGTCATAATTTAGGTACCTATATCATTGTATTATTTTGTTGAAATTTTGGCTCAAACAATGACTTATGTTTATTTGTTGCGTATATATTAGAAGTTGTTGTAAAATGACCCGTGAATTTTCACGGGCCACTAAACTAGTTAAGAAAGAAAACTCAATGAATTAATAAAACTATTAGAAACAACATTGAAAAATCAAAGAGATATAATATAAAGACCTTACTCTGGTAGAAAATCTGAAATCTAAAGATAAAAATAAGAAGCTAATAATTTAACACAAATTTTCATGTGAGACGGTCTCACGATAACATTATAATTGAATCCTCCCATACAAAGAAACAAATTAATAAAAATACTCATTTGCATCACTATATAACTAGCCAATGAAATTTTACCAACTCTACATAAAATTTTGGATCTATATCCTTATTATTATCCTAATATAGGCTATAACCTATATAAAAAGTTTTACTATTCTATAGTTTTTTTTTGGTAGGTAATTATCATTGTATAGTTAAGATTGAATGAAATTTCTCTTTTAAAATAGCCGAATTTCTAATTTGATTCTTGTTTAATCAGTTAATATTGATTGATTGACATGGTCGCTAATTAATGCATTCTCTTGATTATGACATAAAACAAAACAACGTTAAAATAAACCTATTCTATATGAGTATATGACAATTATATGAGCAGCTCAATTATTAGCCTTTTAAAATAGTCGTTTTCTTGTTTCTTGGTGTACCACATCATCATACACCCCAACTAATGAGCAATCTTGATTTCTTATTCTCCTAAGATTTTACTTTATTAATTATGACAATGTTGTATAATTCTGATATTCTTATTGGCTAATGTATACGATGACGTGATACATCCGATATATTTAAGAGCTTAATTTCTCTGTCCATACCATAATATCCTTAAATAAAAATTCGCCCTAGATATTTATATTTAGTAATTCTCATTAAGTGAAATTGTTAATTTTGTTAATCAATCACACATAAAAATGGCATGTAATATCCCACTACTATCATAGTAGAGAATCAACCTAAAGTATCACTCATTTATTATTAGCCTTTTTCGTAACATCACACTATGTACTTCACACATTAGTGACCAAAAAACTATGTACTTCACACATTTCACACTACTCATTTCACACTTTTCATACCAAAATAAATTATAACCTCTTTAAAATTCAAACCCTGTTAATTTTTTTTTTTAAAAAAATCTAAAACCATTTTGCAAAAACATAAAAAAAATGGGATATCCTGAATTATCACCAAGAAACAAGAAAACAACGTCGTTGGTAAGCGAACGCGTATTGCTTTTCTGTGGTATAACGGTCTTATTTTTATTAATTTGGATTCTATGGTGCATTGTCGTGTCATCTCCTTTTTTTACCCAAATTGAATATGAGCCGTTCACATTTTATAACGAGCCCGATATGGCCTACACTATAACCACACCGGTGCACAATTGGGACCAAAAGCGGGCCCAATGGCTGTCAAATAAAAAGTCATTTAGCAAAATGGACTTGTCACGTGTTGTTGTAGCGACCGGGTCGCAATCAGCCACGTGTCAGAATCCTATTGGGGATCATTTGTTATTAAGGTTGTTTAAAAATAAGGTTGATTATTGTCGAATTCACGGGTGTGACGTGTTTTATAATAATGCGTTATTGGATCAAGGCATGTCGGGTTATTGGGCTAAGTATCCGGTTATTCGGGCGGCCATGATGGCACACCCGGAGGCCGAGTGGATTTGGTGGATTGATTCGGATGCTATTGTAACCGATATGGACTTTGATATCCCCTTGGAAAAATATAAGGATTATAATTTGGTCGTACCGGGCTGGCCCCATTTGATATTTGAGAAAAAGAGTTGGGTCGGGCTTAACGCCGGGGTTTTTTTAATTCGGAATTGCCAGTGGTCTATGGACTTGTTGAACCGGTGGGCTGAATTCGGCCCAACAAGTCCAGATTACAAAAAGTGGGGTCACATCCTAAAATCAATTTTCACCGATAAGTTGTTCCCCGACTCTGACGACCAGTCGGCCCTAGCTTACATGATAGTGAAAGAGTCCGAGATTTGGGGGAACAAGATTTATATAGAGAACAATTATGACTTAAGTGCATATTGGGTCGCAGTAGTAGGAAAATTAGACGAAATTAACAATCGTTATAAGGAGCTAGAAAAAGACGTGCATAGTCTAAGGAAAAAACATGCAGAAAAAGAAGGAGAAAATTATCGTGCACAATTGAAGAAGTACATTAAGGAAAAAGGGTACAACACGTGGGATCTAAGGAGACCGTTTGTGACGCATTTTACGGGGTGTCAACCGTGTAGCGGAAGTTATAATCCAATTTACAAAGGTGACGATTGTTGGGATGGTATGTCAAAAGCATTAAATTTTGCGGATAATCAAGTGTTAAGGAATTTTGGGTATATTCATCCTAATTTGAATGATTCTAAATTGATTGAGCCTATTAAATTGGATTAATTAAGGTGTTATAATGCATGAATTTGGTGATTATGATATGAAATTGTGTTGTCATTTATGAACATTCTTGTGTATTTGTGATTCTTGGTCATTAGTCAAAATTAGGATTTTTGAGCAAGAATTCATTATCTTAGGATGTCTTCTTAATGGAATATATTTGTCGTATTTTGTATGGAGTATTAACTTCTGTTTTATCTCCTTTTTTATATTATGTATAGAATCGAACATAGACCCTTCATTTAAATTATTTAGCTTCATTGATCGAGCTATATAATAATTTTCTTGATTCATCAATTTTTACATTTACTTTTTGCCTTTGAAAAAGAGTACGTGTAATTGAGTGAGATATGTCATTTTTCTGAATTTTACTTCGTAGCACACAACATTTATTCACTTAAAAAAAATCTTAGGAAAAGATGAATCATCCGAATAAGGAAAAGGTATATCAATAAGTTGATCAAAAGAAGTATAATAAAGGGAATATTTATGTACTCCCTTTAATTTCCAAATAAACTGTTATCCAAAGAAGTAATTGTTAGTATTTTTTTTAATGTGAGAGTGATTTAAAATATTCTTCTAGATGACAATTAATTAGGACAAATTGATCAATATCAAACATCTTCTAAATATAATCGTTTATGAATCATGCCCCATACTAGAAGTCTAGAAGTAAGTTGGACCGTGGTCACTCGTAAAATAAATTGTGATCCATTGAGAAAAACTGGAAAGAAGGATCATACAACCGGATCTATGTACATCTGCCTCAAAGTCGTTGAACTATTTCACAAATTTATTGAGCTTCCACACAAAGTTGTTGAGTTATGCTACAATATTGACAAATCAACAATTTTAAATCGTAGCTTCACAACTTTGCAAATTAGCTCAATTAATATGTGTGAAAGCACAGCAAATTTGAAGCGAATGTATATACATCCGAACGTATAATCCATCTAACTAGTAGACTAAAATACTTGAAATTGTCAATCGTCGGTGTTTTGTGTGTATCTAAGTCCACAATTCCACTATTATACACGCGTTTTAGTTGAGGAGTAAGTGAGATTACTTCCTCACATTTTGCTGTAAACACAAATGATTTGTAGTCGGTGAGAAGTATCTAATTTTCAAAATTATTTTGAGCTTTTTGGTTGACGTTTTGACAATAGACCCACATTTACTACTCGTAATTAGTACGTCCTTTAATTTCAAAGGAATGTATGTGTACGTAGAACACTAGAACTTTTGTCTTGGAGTGATGGATATGAATCGGTTTCGTTTTAATATACTCCGTATTTCGTATTTAAATTTGGATTAAATTGGGTTAAATATTTCAAAATTTGGTCATTTCGATTTACAAGTTTCGGGATTTTTCCACCGCATTTTTATTAAGTATTTAAGTTATATATAGACGTACTAATCAATTCTGAATCAATTATATAGTGGATTAGTGGTTGTACTTGTATTGGGTTGAGTCAGGTTGTGTCACTTTATATTCATTTGCTAAGTTTGATCATTTCGTCATATCTATGTATAATTACAAACTAATGACCAGATAAAGAAGTTTGTCTAAATTAATCAGATCCAATTCAACTCAAGTTTGAATGATGTGAGTAGTTAATTAGCTTCGAATTCCTAAAAAACTTGACATACACTTTCCTGAAACATAATCAAACTCAAAATAACCTCACTCGATGTAATCCGGTTTTAAATATACCTGAAATATAATTTTCAACTCAACATAGCCTGACTCAATCTAATCCAATTTCAAACCTAAATACTAAAATATAATCCGATCCATAATCAATCCGAATGATCCTTTCAACATGTATAACAAATTTTTAGTACCTCATTTGATATATACTTTGTACTGACGATAGGTGATCTGTAGAATGTGAAGATAATTAGCAAAAGTCAAAAGTGGGATTAAACTAATTAAGTGATTAGGTGATCTGTAGTCTTAACAACCTCATGGTGGCTGCTAACACTAAAGTATAACGTGTGATTAGTCAAAGTCTCGCCGAACACACATTCTCTCCTACTTTCTTCAGCTCCCTTGTCCTTTTCACTAATTTTATATCGTCACCTTACGCGTCACCTCGTGCTCTTTCTCTCATTTTCTATTCCCCTTCTCCACCGCTTCGGTCATTTATTTATCTTTATTGAAAATGTTTTGTTCATTTTCAGCTATCGACAGAGTGATTGTCGTTCTTCTTTTAGATGCGAATATGCGGATTAAATGTTTGTTTGTCAATAAGACGATAAACTTTTAATTTTAGAAATAAAAAGATAAATAAATGACAGCAATCGAGGAAACCGTCTTTGTTAAATGAAAGGTTAGTGCTAGTAGCTTTCGTATGGGTCAAGCTTTTGATTAGATTACTAATTCTTTTACAAACCACGCCAACCTTTCGTAATCTTAAAACTACTTAATCACACTCCACAAAATTATTACTCAACATTCATATAAGCTTCCCTAGCTTCTACAATCTCAAACTTCATTTCTCTCATTTCTAGCACCAAAACTACACAAACAAAAAATGTCGAAAATTCGACACCAAATTAACCTATCTTCCTTAATTTCGGACATAATTATGTTCGTAAGTGGCATGTTATTCACCTTAATTATAAACTTTTGTTTTCCATCCATCATACTTTCTCGTACAAACATTGTCCCTTTATTTTCCCCTACATTAATACCGTCACATGTCGCAACCAAAACCAACGTCGTAGCGAATCATACCACATTCTACGACGACCCGGGTTTTAGCTACTCCATGGATAGTAAAATTAGAAATTGGGACGAGAAGCGACGAGATTGGCTAAGCAAAAACCCGTCATTTTCAAGTTCGACTGATCGAGTCGTGATGGTGACCGGTTCGCAACCAAAACCATGCGAGCACGTAAAAGGGGATCATTTATTGTTAAGGCTTTTTAAGAACAAGGTTGATTATTGTAGGATTCACGGTCACGACATATATTATAACAATGTATTACTCCACCCGAAAATGTTCGGGTATTGGGCCAAGTACCCGTTAGTTAAGGCCGCGATGTTGGCCCACCCGGAGGCCGAGTGGATTTGGTGGGTCGATTCGGATGCAATTTTTACGGATATGGACTTTGGGCTACCCTTAGAAAAGTACAAGGCCCATAACCTTGTAGTTTACGGGTGGCCCAATATTATATATGATAAGAAGAGTGCAATGGGCCTAAATGCGGGTGTATTTTTAATTCGGAACTGCCAGTGGTCGTTGGACTTGTTAGATAGATGGGCTAGTTTCGGCCCACAGACCGAAAACTACGCGAAATGGGGCCAAATTCAAGAGTCTATGTTTTACGATAAGACGGACTTAAAATCAGACGATCAGACGGCTTTGACGTATATGTTATTGATGGAAAAAGATATATGGGGAGATAAGATTTATTTAGAGAGCGAGTATTATTTTCAAGGGTATTGGATCGATATAGTAGGCAAATTTGAGAATGTGACTAGGCATTATAATGATATTCAAAGACGGGTTCGTGCATTGAGGACGAGGCACGCTGAGAAGGCCGGGGATAAGTATCGGACCCATTGGAAACGGTACCTAGATGGCGCTAACACGGGTGGGTATGGAGTTGGAGGTTGGAGGCGGCCTTTTGTGACGCATTTTACGGGTTGTGAGCCGTGTAGTGGGGAGCCTAATGCGATGTACTCTACCGAGGCGTGCGAGGGGGGGATGGTGACCGCGTTAAATTTTGCTGATAATCAAGTGCTTAGAAATTTCGGGTATAGTCGTCGAGATTTATCCAACTCTTCCTCCGTCGAAGTCTTGTAGTTTCATTTTTTGTTTAACATTATAGCGGTAAACCATTCTTTTGGCTCGATTGTTTATGTAAAGTGTATTATGTGTAGAACTATAAAAAGCATAAAATTTCTTTCGATAGTCCTATTATAAGGTAAAAAAGTTCAACTAATAGAAGTATAGAAGTATAGAACTACAATCAAGCGTGAAAGTTGTTTACAATATTACTTTAGTTGAATCATTATTTGCTAAGGCATATAAGGTTTGATACTATCTCCTCTTCAATTTGTGTATTAAGGATGGCACTAGCTAGTACGAGTAGCTACATATAATTTATAAACTAAATCGAATAAACAACGAACAACAAAAATTGTGTCACAGAATAAATTATACGGAGTAATAGCAACAAGTAGTCCACATAAACAAACCCCATCAAATTCAATAAATCTCCCTTAAGACGGATATATCCGTTTTAAAATTAAAACATGTATCATCCCACTTGTAAATATTAGACAATTTTTTTTTTCTTTTTTACTATACATTTTACTTTTGTTTTATTCTAACTCCTTGATCCGTTTTAAAGTTAAGACGGATAAACCTGCCGTTTAAATGATGTGCATCAATTTAAATACTCTATTCCATCTATTCGATTGTTAACATTTTATATTTTTGGCTGATTGATTCATTTGTTAATAATTTTCTTTAAAGTAAATTGTTTTGTGCATAATTAATTTTAGGGATATTTAACGGGAATGATTCATTCTATTGATGGTCTTCCATTAATAAACCGTTCTGTATTTAATCCTAGAATAAATCATACTATTGCACCCTTTGTTTTTTATCGCACTTAAGCTACAGACTACAGTCTACTTGTATAGCCGCATAAACTCCGTCCTCTCTCTTCTTTAGCACAAACCAAACCCAAATTTTGTCAAACCTTTCATCTATCACATTCAACACTTCCCTAAATTAGTCTCAGGGTGAATTTATCATTTTCTCTGCATGCTACTTGGATTGGATCACTTTGAACACTTCCCTAAATTGGAATCTTCGATATACCTAGTTTCACTTTAAATTTATTGTTGATGCAGAAGCTCTTTCTCTTTCAATCAATGGACCATTATTTTTCAATGATTTCACTTTATCAATCAACAAATTATTTTGGAATTCACCATTTTAGCTCCGATTACCTTAAGAAGCGACCTCAGCGGAGATATTTTCTTCTAAAACAAAATGTCCACAACAGTTATGCTACATTCTAAAACAAAATGATTAAATGAACCAATTAGACACAAAAATTTCCCCAAAAAATTAACAGGAAAAAAATACAAAATTTGCTCAACAAAACGCGAGATTAAATAAAAACAAACTTACTAGCCAAAGTAGCAACCATGAAATTTCCTTCCTATATTTAGTCCTTTCTTCACCGTCCTTAAGACCGAAGGATGTTTGTGCTTGCATATAAATTTTCCGTCCTTTGACTTTATTGAACTCAAACAGTTAGATGAAGATACAGACGACTTCAGTCTAAAAAAAAAAAAAAAAAAATAAGAAAACGAAACTAATGAAGAAAAAATTGAATTTGAGGAAGAATAAGGGGCGATGAAGAAGATGGACTCAGACAACTTACCGTTGATGCTTCAAATAAGAGGTTGAGGTAGGTTTACCGGAATCATCCGGTTCAAAAATGAGTAAGTGCAATAAAAAAACAAAGGGTGCAATAGTATGGTTAATTCTAGGATTAAATATAGAACGATTTATTAATGAAATATCATCAATAGGATGAATTATTCCCGTTAAATATCCTTTAATTTTATACGCTCAGTTATTGTTCCATTTTCCTTAGAAATTGTCTAAAAGAGAAATATATGAGTCATAAGTGATTAATGGTCCATTTTTCTTAAAAGTTATTAAAAAACAAATATTAAAATCGGATGAATCGAAGGAAGTACGGATCAATTCAATACGACTCTAATTTCATATGGCATAGTCCATAGTCCATAGATATCGTTATCGTGTAAATCGTCAAGTCGTCGGTTGTACCCTCAGAAGTCACTCCCAATTCTCCTCCTCACCCCGCAACACAACACAAACACACCCCAAAACACTCCCCTCTTCCTCTCATCCAATTTAATCCATTCCGATCCATTCCAATCCGACCGACATCACAATGTCATGGCTACTCAACTCCCTCGCCAACTCCCTCAACCTCGACGATGATGATGACGATAACGATAACGACAACAATCACACCACCACTACCACCACCGCCACCACCACCGCCGCCACCACCAACGCCGCCGCCGGCGATCCAACCACCCCTCACCGTGGCGTCAAAGACGACCTCTCCGAACTCTCCAAAACCTTCTCCCGCCAATTCCGCGGCGTCGCCGCCTTCCTCGCTCCCCCTCCCCCGCCGCCAACGGCGGAGACCGCGGCGGAGACTGCGGCGGATGATGCGGCGAAGATCGGCGGAATTAGGAGCGATTTGTCGGAAATCGGCGGAAAGTTTCGGAGTGAGATTTCGAAGCTGTCGAGCAATAAAACTGTGTCTGAGTTCACTAAGATTGCTTCTAATTTGCTTCAATTTGGCGTTGACGAGGAGTTTACTGCGAAGGATTACGTCGATCGTGGCGTCGTTGGTGTTACTGACGATGTTGTCGATTTCGCTCGTGACGTTGCTTTGCATCCTGAGACTTGGCTTGATTTTCCTTTGCCTCCTGACGATGACGACGACGACGACGACGGAGGTAGATTTCAATTTGTCGGCGAATTTAGCGATTTTTCGTGTTTTTTTTTGTAGCGGAACTGTTAGCTTAATGCTCTTCATTTTATGTGTAGTTCGTTTGTGTATAAAGATGATTGAATTAGGTCGGTGTTTTGTTGATGACGATGAGTTAGAGACGATGATGATCAAGTTTGATTTTGTTTGCTTGATGAATTTAGCGTGTTTTTTTTGTTGCGTAATTGTCGATTTGAGGTTCTTCATTTTTATCTGTAGCTCGTTTGTGAGTTGAGATTATGAAATTAGGTCGGTGCTTTTGTTGCTGATGATTGTGAAATCGTCGAATTAATAGGAAAATTGTTGCTGTTGCTGGTGTGATTAGCGATTTTTTGAGGTTGTTCGTTCGTGCTTTTGTTGAGTAATTGTCGATTTGAGGTTCTTCATTTCTATCTGTAGCTCGTTTGTGAGTTGAGATGATGAAATTAGGTCGGTGTTTGTGTTGCTGATGATTGTAAAATCGTCGAATTGAGTGGAAAAATGTTGCTGTTGCCTGTGTGGTTAGCTGTTGATTACGTTGCTTGGGAGAAGGATGCTATCCTTAATTTGATTTTTAGTTTGTTGATTGGCTGAATTTCGTCGGTATTAATTGTAAGTAGCATCTGTTGCTGTCGATCGTGTTGGTGATATACTGATATACTTGAGGGAGCGATGCTAATAAGGATTATTGAGTGAGTAGGAAGATACAATGCCTAGTTGATTGCACGAGCTTTGCAATTCCTTGAACTAGCATAGATTACTCTACGGTTCCAGGAATGATAGAAGTTTGAAGCAGTGGATTGAGGTTTACTTACGTAAGAAGACGACGTAGTAGCTCTTTAATTAGAGTACTCTGTTCCATATTATTGGCTGCACTGTGGGAACAATACGATTAACACAACGATTTGCATCTTGTTATGCTGGATAGAGTGAATTTGGAGCAATATGAGCTCCAATTTTCACTTAGTACAGAGACGCAACGAATGTTTCAGTTGCCATCCTCTATTTCTCATGGTATATGGATATTTACGGTGATGAAAGGTCGAAGAGTTTGCCGTAAAATCTTAAGACTC
>JAUEKU010184199.1:0-10126 GCA_032274805.1 Gypsophila paniculata | reverse complement strand
ACTCTTTGTATTATTTCTGCTTAGAAGAGCAAGTTCCCATTGTTTAGGTCCACAATTGAATGAAAATTTCACATGTCAGAACCTAATTCTTGGAAACCAGCAAGTCCATAGCGTTGTATTTACCGCAAGCCTAGATTTAGCTTAGAATGGGTTTGATGCTTTTGAACAACGTGGTTAGATTCTAACTTATTAATAGTACTGTTGCGCATTTTGGTACAATGTTCACTGGACTTTCTTGTTTATGACATGTCAAGCTAACACAAAAGCTCTCTTTCAATCAGGGCCCTGAGCTATACATTGCATGGATTAGCTCAGAACATATTATTGTATTTATCGCTAGTTGCTACTTTAGCATGTACATTTTCTGGAATTCCGGTTAGAATAGGTGAGGGGGTTTCACCATCTGCCACAGATCTCATTACCAGGTAAAAAGGATTAATAATATATGTTATCTATATGTCAGCGGAAAGAAATTGTTTCTTGTTGCTAGATACTTCTGCCTCATATCGTTTGGAAAATTGGAGCCCTTTGGTTCTATGGTTGTACGCATCATTGTAGTTTTATGTTTTGTGCCATAATTAATCATTACATATGTATCGACATATCTCTTCTTTCAAATTATAACAAGTATTTCTTCATAGGCTCTTGTGAACATTGATGATATGTATTGTTTGCTTCTCAACATATGCACGGAGCACGGTGGTATATCAGGATTAGTCATTACATTTGTGTTTAGCACTCTTTTCAATGCTTCTTTACTGAAGTTTGTTGTACCTTCGCAGGATTTTCTCTCTTAGATTGTAGTGCATTTTTCGGTTTAATGGTTATATCTGAAACGGATCCTTTTTGCTGATCTATTTGAATGTTTGCAGAAACATACAGTTGGAGGAGCGTTCTTGAGTTGTTGCATTTGTTTTTGGTGGCTTGAGTGTTCGGAGTGTATTTGGGTATGGTATCTGATTTCAGTTTTTTGTGCAACTGACATAGACGGACTTATGAATACCAGTGTTACTTTCTCTTTAACAACTTGTGATACAGATCTTATGATGGTCTTGCATCCCTTGATCTTGGGTTAGAGGAAGGCTTTTTTATTCTAGATGGTACACCTTTATCGTTTGATTGTATTACTGCCTGATTGGATTTGGTAGTTTAGTTGTTTAATTTATGTTATTATGCAGGGCCAAGCAGTTGGAAGATGGTTTATGGATTGGATATCCACTTAGAGAAAGAACGTAGCCTGGTTGCTGATAGTTCTGGCTTTCTATACATGTAAGTATGTTTAAGTATTCTGGGCATAGTAGTGTAACGTATCGTTCATACAAAAAGAGTATTTCTCTTGTGAGACGGTCACAAACGTATACCGGTGAGTTGTATGTGTACGCAACCACTTCATGTGAAGATTTGTTACACGAAAAAGAAAGCTAAATCTGCAGTTTGAAGCGTATCACATGTTGATGAGTTATTAACAAGTATTAGTATGAATGTTCAAAAGACAAGGAGGATCTTTTCAAAGCTAGCATATTAATTTGGCTGCAATTAGTACATTATGTATATGTAAACCCTCGCAAAATTGATGCCTGATTAAGAATGGTGTTTACTTAGTCAAAATAGGGAATTGGTGTGGGAAATTAGGGACGATTGCTGGAAATAGTGAATGGAGAATGAAGCTTTCTGGAGAACATGGCTGCTTCACCTAAGGTTCGCAAATATTTCTGGAGATCAGCTAAAAATGCGCTAGCAACAAAGGCAAACCTCTGTTATTAGAATATTTGCCCCTCCGCATCTGTCAATTGTGTAAGGAGAAGATGATACAACTCTACATGCCCTTGTGAGATGTCCAAGTGGGACGAGTCTGTAGGAAGGCAGTAAGTTGTCCCATTTGACCACTGATGCTCAGTTGATCTTAATATCAGTGATAGATTTCATAGTTTATAATTCATTTTATGTAGGTTTATCTATTTAAAGAGTAGGAATACTCTTGCATATTATTTGTTCGAATGCCTCTTTTAGAGGGAGCATAGTTGATCTTGTGTGACAATGTTCCGGAGGATTTCGAGCCCTCGCAGATCGTGATTTGATTAAAAAATAGTATACCTCTTTATGTAAAAAAAATACTCTCGCAAAAATAGGTGCCAATAATAAATGATTTAAAAAAGTTGCATCCCGTGAATAACTAAACATAAATGTGCTTCAAATCTAATGTTCCCAACTCTAGAGTGCTTTTACAAGAGAGAGATGCAAAAAAAATATGCAAGACAATGCATGCTAAATTTACGAGCGTAGCGTCATAGTATAAGAATGAATGAACATTATGTTAGAATTACCGGTAATAGAAAACGTGTAGTCGTGCATAGGTCATCTATAAGTGTTTTTAAAATGTTGCATTTATGCGCTACATGAAAGCCAGCCATAGGCATTAAAACGTGGATTTAATAAAACTATCATAAATGTCGAAATATATGTTGATACATTCGCATAATTATTCATCTACGTGTTTAATTTGTACCAAAAACTATAGTTCAATGTCATACTATGTATTGGTTAAACTAACAGTTACTAAGATAGTTCACAAAATCGTGTCAACATCATCAAAGAATTTTCAAAATTTTGTTAGGTTGGACAAACAAAATTAGGATCAAGTATCCTTTGTCCAAATGGAACAATGTTGGATACTTAAATAAAATGAAAAATGTTTGCAAGGCCGACTAATACGACATTATAATTGTGATAAACAGGAGACTGTAAGAAGGTAATGAAAAAACGATGAAATAAGCACTAATAACAGACCTTGTAAAATACGGAGCCTAGAAAAGTCATGAAGACATAACTGTATATAAAGATTGGACGATTTAAAAAAAACGATGGCATCCCAAACACATATGATCCATGAACTATGACTACATTTAGTGGGTAAAAATATCATGTGATAGTACACATGAGATCAATGCAGAAGTTGTCATTATGAACTACATTGCAATACTCGTGACCATTTGTAATATAAACTGAAAATTCCAACTATCTCCATCAAGGTTGTAGACGATCATTATTCAACTAAATTCGCGGCGTGGATGACAATACAACCTTCAAAATTACGTTTTTTGTTTTGGCAATTGAATGTATATTTAGTGAAGACTGTCTAACTCCGCCATTCACTAAACAAAATGTAGCCAAACAAGTGATAATGTCCCTTTTCTCTTTCTATAATTTAGAGATTATTGGTGCAAACTACTCCCTCCATTTCATTCATTTAGCCTCACTTTCTTTTTTTGGCAATTTCACTCATTTAGCCCCATTTCTAAATTCATCTACTTTTTTCATTGAAAATTATCAAAATAACCTTATTTTTTCGCAATTTTTCATACACACAAATTACATATTATTTGAAAATACTATTATACTCTCACTTTTTCCCACTTTTTTCCATTTTCTAAAAAACCCGTGCCAAACCCCTATGAGGCTTTATGAATGAAATGGAGGGAGTACAATCTTTGAAACAAAAAATATGTTGAATTTCTCTGTGCACTTGAAAGGGAAAGCTACTTAAATATTAAAGTACGAGTTCTAGGAATTTAGGAGGTGGTTGCGCCTTCGGTTTTGGTTATCGTGCTGGAATGCAATTCGTTAGAAGAAAATGCACGTCAGGCTTCTCCGTTTTAGAGATTGAGCAAGGATGCAATTTTTCAGAAGGAAATACATGTCAAGTACCAACGTTTGTTTGCCCCCAACTTTCTCAGGCAATAATAGAAGGATCGAGATTTAACACTTTATCACTTCTACAAGCGATTGAAAACTCAATCACCACACTAACTTTATATACACCTTCATAAAACCGTAAATTACTCTTCTTTCCTCAAAGTAAGAAAAAAAAAGAATCGTAGCTTTGAATTATCGAGCAACAATTGAACTTGTTGCAATCGGTGGGAAAATTGCTGACAATGCAGCACTACTTAGTGGTAGGTATGCAAATCTTAAAAGTAGGCTGATCAGAGAATGGTTCAAGAATATCATCCACCCCAATGTCTATAACCTCTAACAATATATAACCTGGAGGATATTAATAAAAAGTTGTCGCTGAACTTTTCACAAAAAAATTATCGAGACAAAAAAAAAATCACTACTCCAATAATGGCACCCAAAAAAAGCTTTCAAAAAAGAAGCTTACTGATTTTGCTAGAAGGACCTACATCCAATTTGGAGTACTATTCTCAATTACAAAGGGACAAAAATAAGGTCGTCACTATAAAAAAACACGTCAAAGTAATTGTTAGCCATCGCAAGAAGTGAACGCCATACATTATAATTATTAGTGGTTAAGTCAAGACACCTCAAGAAGTGAAGGCCATACATTATAATTGTTAGCCATCGCAACTTCACCATGAGGCAACAGAGTAGTAAAAAGAAGGTGTTGGACATCCAAATGGCTAAGAGTACTGATGGAGCAACTATTTGGAAGGGGTGATTCCTCAAGGAGAGGTTTCCGAGAAGTTTAGCAGCTGCACGTAAATGAGGTTCATATTTGATTGCTGAATGACATGCTCACATGACATATAGTCCTCTTATTTTCTTCCTTTCAAAGACGCATACCGATGTAGGGATGGTGTTTTTACTGACCATTGCCCTTTTTCTAAACTCGTGTGAACGTGACCAGAAAATTCTAGATGATGGGTAGTAGGTATGGTGGAGGGGTGGTCAAAAATCTATTTTTTGTTTTCTCTGTCGAATTTCACTACAATTGTACAATTGCAATTCTGTCTTCACAATCAAGAATGTTGCACACGCATGAAATTCTGAAAGCGCTAATTTAGAGCCGTACGTACGTATAAAGTGGGAAACTTACAAGTTACAATGATACTAAAAAAAAATAGGATAACAATTTGCAACCTTACGAGACAACCTACAAACTGTATTTAGACATCAATTGCACCGAACAATTTCACCGCATTGGAGGACTGTACGCGTTAGCGCGCGGTCCAACAACTAGTAAAAATTACAAGGTCCAAACCTTAGTCAATTAGATTTTATTTTCAACATTTTTTTGGTAAATTTTGTTTAATTTTTTTCAATTTTTTTTCTCTGCTACTCCATTGTCATTTATAATTGAAGCCAAAGTTGCAATTATCATATAATACTTGAAGGCGAGTAGGTTATTTTTTGCCGTAAATAATTTTTCGAAGAAAATTTTTTCGAATCGTCTAAATATTTTTTTCTTGCCAACACTACGAAAAAAATTGTGCCCCCCTAAACCCAATTCCTGCGTCCGCCACTGTTTGTGTTTGGACTCTTTGGAGGAATAAGCTTGAAAACTTGGGGCAAATGAATCTATAAGATTACGATGGTGTTAATAGAGTTAGAAATCATCATGTATCCAACTCTGTTATAAATTAATGCAACCGAACTCATTCAAATACGCCTCAATATATATTTCAAATTACACACAACTAAAACAACAAATTTGAAATTAACTAAAACTAAATTAATAAGACTATATCAACCGATTAAGATTATGTGCATAAGAGTATATAATCATCGAACATAATTCCTGAAGTTAGCCCCTGTTCTTTTGAACTTAATTTTGCTGAGCTAAATTGATTTGAACTGAAATTTATGGAACTTATTTCAGTTTAAATTTGTCAAGGAATTGTCTTAATTAAAATTATCTGAAATTAACTAAACTGAACTAAATGGACATGAAATTAAGTCCAAAAGAACGTCAAATTATCAGCTTATCAGATTGAAGACTGCGCATGAAGTATATGAAGCCACAGGGTTAGGACAATTTGGATCCTTTTCGTTTCTTAAAATAAATGCAGGGTTTATTTCCCCTCCTAAATCATATTTTAGAATACGTACTTGCTCTTTCCAAACGTCAATTAATCTATTCATATACACTTTGTCCATTATTTTTCCACCCCTTACATTTTACTAAATCCTATACAACAACTTAAAAAATTACGGATCTAAATTTTCGACATTGAGCAAGTAATTAACGAGGATTTAATAGTTTATTTATAAGTTTGATGCTCTTAAAATATTATTCTTTTTAAATTAAAATAGAGTTTTCGACATGGTGGTTGAAATGGCGGCATAGGACAATGTTGAAGGGGACGGTCGGCAGGGACGGCAGGAGGCGCTGGTGGTTGGAATGACGGGGAGAGAGAGGGGCGCTAGTGGTTGGGCAGGGCGGGGAGGGGGCATTGGTGATTGGAGGGGTGAGGGTCTGGTGGTCCCAACAACTTCGAATGAGGTCCGTGCAGGGGGTCGGCGATGTGTATGGCTAGGGGTAGGGCGATTGTCGGTGATATTTCAATTTTTTTTATCCTTAAAAAATGATCAACTTTCAGCCAACAAAGTAAGGGCTGGCTATCGCTAGGAGGGGTTGTTGGGACCAAGTGTAATACCCGACGTTAATTGAACATACTGTTAAGATGAGTATCCTGTTGAAGAGGTCCATGTGATAAGCTCAAGTGACGTAGTGCTTAAGAGGATTGAAAGTACTACTCATACCAACAAGATGCATCTTCTTTTCTAGTGGCCTATGCATAAGAACTCTTTAGTTAAACGTGCTTGCTGGAGAGCAATCTCAGGATGGGTGACCTCCTGGGAAGTTCCTAGGATACGCGTGACTGAGGCCAAAATGCGCTGGAAAAGACTCGTGTTGGTCTGTGGGCTATGTACCTAGCCTGGCGAGCTACCGTAAGTGACATTCCCGATCCTAGGTTTGGGCCGGGGTGTTACACCCTAACATACCTACCTCCGTCCCTACATACCCGAACCGAGCCTAGCCGGTATCGGCTCGGCTCGTTTACACCTACCTCCATCCCAACATATACCTCTTTGACCGCTAAACCCTCCAAGCATCCTAAAACCACCACACCTGCACCCTGCGACAGGTGGGCCCCCCAACCTCTTTATTGAAAGCCTCACCGTCTTCTTCACCTTCCTTATTTACTCCCTCGGCCGCCACGCTGCCTCCCTCAGTTCCAATCTTCATTGTGCTTATCACTTTCTCCTTCAACTTCCTCAACTAGTATTCCAAACGCAATGAATCTCTCACTATGGTGATTATGGTGGCAAAAATAGACGGTCTTATTAGAAGACTAACTCAATCAAAACCCTAATTAAGGTGATGGTTGAGGTCTAATAATTAGTATTTATATCTTAACACGCTCCCTTACATGGATGCTCGTAAGTGTTGACGCGTGGATAAATGTTCACGGAGGTCCGTAAGCATCAAACAGTTTTAGCTAGACACAAGACATTGTCAACTGTGTGGCAAATGGAGCTTTCAAGGGGTTTCCCAAGAATCGAACTTGAGACCTCATGAAATGAGACTCTAGTATCATATTATTAGACCAACTCAATTAAAACCTTAAAGTGATGATGAAGGTTTCTTTTCGGGGCAGCGGTTTTTGGGGTTGGTATGATTATGAACGTGAAGGCAGATATGGTGTCGTTGGGGTTGAAGAAGAAATGTGAAGGGTATAAAGTGAAAGGTGGGGTGTTTGAGTAGGTGGTTGAAAGGTTGGCAATGGGCCGAACATGGGGCGGATCCTCCAAGATCCATATCCAAATCCATTTAGCATACCCTGGACCCGTAACCAAATGGTCTAACTTTTTGAGACCCAATTCCATATCCTACTAAGTATAAACCTCTATTTTCAAAATATAATTGCTAAAATACCATCTGAATAAAGTAGCTCATGGTTTAACAATAAAAAACGAAGTTGGTGGAACATTTTCAATATTTTTTTTTACCATCAAAGGCTTGAATTTTCATTTGATTGCTCCCAATCTATGTCCTTAATAACTTAAACGAAAAGTTAGAGTATACATAAAATTATAAATGGGTCTTAATGTCGAATATAAGTTTAGATATAAGGACCCATACCCATATTTGACCCATAGATCATGGACCTATGTTTAATCCATATCCGTTGGATTTTGAAAATTTGGACCCATATACTACCCATTAGGGTGAAGTCCAATGAATATGGACTGGATCTAGGATCCGTTGCCATCCTTAATGGTTGTTAAGTGTTGTTTGTTAAGTGTCTATAGACATGTCGTTACTTAAGTAGCGACTTCTCTCATTCTAAGCCTTCCCAGATTCAAGTAGCGGCTTGGATTGGTGGACCCATGGTAAGACTTATTTTATTTATTTTTCTTATAACACAAAACCCGCAATTGCTATTTTAGGTGCGCATTAGGTAAATCCTCAAGTATGCATAGTAGCCTTACTAGCACACCATTTAAACATCATTTTTATCGGGACGACAAACTCAAACTTTATTAAGCATAGTCGGATACCCATGAGAATCCCACTCAGGTTTCAAAGAGGCAACTCTTTTTGTTCTTGGATTTTTTTGGCTTCTACTACTGTATTATACCTCATTTTCAGAAATATTACCATTTGTTTTCAAAATTTAGAGAAACCTACATTTTTTTATTTCTTTTTTGTAATAAACTACCAAAATACATTTTCCGTCCATTTTTGTCAACATTTCGACGATTTTACATTCTTTAGATGTAATTGAGAGTTGTTTTATAGGTGATAGCATAATATCACCTTACAAAAGTGACAAAACTCACTCCATAACTAATGAAATCGACAAATCCCTGCACTTTTTCGAGATTATTGTTGAAGATTTTACTATAGTTATTTCCTTATCCTTTTATAAAAAGGAATCATGATGTTTTGTAAATTTGACACAGCTTATGCCCCTTGACTGTCCTTATATTTACAGTCATGCCCTTTTTTTGTTTTGTACGCCCTGCTTTTCTTATTTTGGTTTGTACTGCATTCTTTTCTTCCCCCCTTTTGTTGTTTTCTTTCTTTTTTATTTACAAATTTTTTTTTGTCTTCTCTTTTTAGTAGCAAAATAGGTCACTCAACCACAAAAGCAAAACTAAACCTTATCTTTTCCCCCACCTCGGGTCGCCGCCACTTCGTCTCACTGCCTTTGAATTTTTAATTCATAGGTAATGATTTTGGTCATTTTTTGTGATTTTTGTCAATTTATTAGTTGTTGATCTTCATATGGTTGATTAATTGCATTTTTGACGATTAATAATTGCTTTTTTTAGGGTTTTGAATTATGTTTTTTTTGAATTAATCGGTTGAATTTGACTTTTGTAGTGATTTTTCGTTGAGTTTTTAGTTCGTAATCTATGATTTAGGTCAATTGTTGTGAATTTCATCGATTTATTAGTTATTTATCTTCATATGGTAGATTAATTTCATTTTCGACGATTATTAATTGCGTTTTTTAGGGTTTTGATTTTGTTTTTGTTGATATAATCGGTTGAATTTGACTTTTGTAGCGATTTCGCTTTGAATTTGTAGTAAGATTGTTGTGATTTAGGTCAATTAATTGTTGTGAATTTCGTTGACTGATTTGTTTTTGATCTTCATATGGTAGATTAATTGCATTTTCGACAATTATTCATGGCAAAATTTGATGTATATTTGATATATATAGTGTTTATCTGAATAGATGTAGTGAATTTATTCGACGATTCGAATTGTGGACATTTTTCGTGATTTGTTGTAGGGAGTAGTAATTTGTGTGTGTCTTTGTTATTAGTATCAAATCATTAGATGAAAGTTTAAGTTTTTAGGGTTCGCAATTTTTTTGTGTTGAAATAATCGGTGGATTTTGTAGAGATTTCACTTTGAATTTGTCGTTCACAAGCTATGGTTTAAGTCAATTGTAATGAATTTTATTGATTGGTTAGTTGTTGATCTTCTAATACTATGATCATGCTTCTCGTAGTAGATTAATAGCGTTCTCGATGACTGATGATGGAAGAGTTTGAGATATATGGTGTTTATGTGAATCGATGTGGCGATTTTTGTTCAAGGATTCATTTTCTGGACATTTTTTAATAATTTGTTGTGATTATTAGTGTGTGTAATGCTATCTTTTTTCTAGTATCATAAGAATAGGTGAACATTATGTGAGATTGAAATTTGGATTTGTGGCAAAAAGTTGTGTTGAAGTTACATCATGTATGTTCATGTTGACTTTGACATTGGTGTGAAGGATATCTGTTGGATCACGTTATGGTTTTGATGATGCCAATATTTTTGTGATATGATCGTTGGGTTGTAGTTGTGTTGTTTGTA
>JAUEKU010184188.1:0-10128 GCA_032274805.1 Gypsophila paniculata | reverse complement strand
ACAACATCAAATCATCAAATCGCATCGATTCTCTCTATCATTAACAAAATAAATTATAATACTAAATCATCAGGCATAATCGTCAGAGCATTATCAACGCAGAGTAAATTTCTTATGAGACGGTTGTAAACGTATGACAAATACATTACGGCTAAAATGTAACTAAATATTAACCATTTTAAATGTACAATTGCGTCGCTATTTGACATCAATGTAGCTAACTTATGAGTTTAAAAACCAGCTTACAATATCACACAAGAGTCACATAACCAAACAGTCCGAATGCCCGATAACACAATGATTACCGTTAACTCATTAATCACTTTGGAATTGAATACGTAAACTCGAATAAATTTGTTGCACACCGTGCAATGGTCCCATTTATGACTTTGTAATGATTCTCATATCGAAGTCCAATTAGGACTAAGATGACCGAGTGAACCTCAAATTAGATCTCGAATTATAAGGAGAATACTCTTTAATCTTTACCGCCTAATAATGTTGCATGTTCGATCATAAGTTTCATAATTTTCTTTCTTGTATCTTTCTTTTCGTAATTTTGATGGCAAAGCGATTTTGGCCATGTCTTCACCTACGAAATATGGGATTATGCAAAGTTGCAAGTAGTCTTATATGATTATATCCTACGGCAAAGAGAGACAAGCTATAGGCTACTGACTTAGAAATAAGACGATGCTTAACGAAAAAAATTGGGAGGAAGTAAATAGGCAAAAAGTTATTTAAAATGGTCTAATCTAACTCCTCCACTTCAAACCTTACATGACTAAACAATCTAGCGTACTGCCTGCTATATCGTCTTCGCCAAAAATTAGTATATTGCTATAAGCCTATCATCACAATTTCCAAATGATGGAGTTCATAAATTACTTCTCTAAGTCCAAGAAAGCTTGTTGAACCTGAATTGTAGATTTTTGAAACCAAAGCTAAAGTAACAAAGTCAAAATCGTATTCCTATATACCTGGAAATATGTATATACGCAACTTTAATCGTACTTACGTGACCAAAATCGTGGCTGAGCAACGAACCCAACGTAAACTTACATAATTCTGATACAGCAAAAGCTTCCAACAAAATTGAACACAAAATCTCAAAAAAGACGGTCTAACTAAGCTACCTATGTAATATTCCTTCATTTATAGACAGTCTCATAATTTAACACATTCATCGACATCATTACATTAATCCATCAAAATGTCACAAATAAATCAACTAAAATCCTAAAATTCACAAAACATTTCTTACATTATTCGATTCAATTAATGTCAGATCGAGTCATTATCTAAATCAATCAATCTCAATCGATCTAGATCGATCCATATTATCCAGATTTACAGACTACAACATTCTATTTACAACATCAAATCATCAAATCGCATCGATTCTCTCTATCATTGATTTGTATAATAAAATGCAGGGTCGAGAACATAAAAATGAGGGGCGAATAGTATAATAAAATGAAGAGGGAGGGGAGGAAAAAAAAAAAGAGAAAGGGAACCTGGGAAGGAAGACGACGGAGGAAAGCAGAGGCATGTTTGTGGGAGAGGCATGTTCTTATTGGTGGGAGATATCTCCTCTGCCTCTGCCTCTACCTCATCCCCGCCACTATTCACTATTCCCCCTCCTCCAACTCTAAACCGTCGTCGTTTCTTCTTCCTTACGCTCGCCGAGCTCTGCACGTCACTGCTTTGCTCTTGTTGTTGGTGGTTGTTAAAAATAACACCAGACAAAAATCAAAACAATTCCAAAAAACCTAAAAAAAAATATCAATAGATCTGGAAATTTAAAACCACAGATCTACGACACAAAACAAAAACATACCGCATCTTTATAACATTCTCCTTCTTTCTCAACCCATAAACCTATAAAACAAAACAAAAATCAAACAAATTAAAACACTCAAATAAGGCGATTAACATTATATATATATATAATACACCATTAAAATACGAAAAAAAAATTTAAATACTACTATGGACTATATTATAATACAACACAAACCAAAACTCACTATATAAAATACCAAAATTTAAAAATAAATGAAGAAGACTGAATTGTAGATATTATATATGTGAGAAGAAATGAAGGAGGAAAATTGGGAGTAAAAGAAAAGGAGGATATTGTGAAAGAGTCAATATTATAATGTCGATGAAATGGTGAACTCACCTTAGTCGTAATAATGAGGGCAGTAAAAGGAGTCTGAGCACAGTAGTGGGAAGTCTGGGTTTTTAAGATGTTATTAAGAATGTAGGAGGCCCACATAAAAGAGGAATTGGTGGCCCAAAATAATTAGCCTGAAGGCCTCAAGCTCCCAGCCAGTCCGCCAAGAGCAGGGGTAGTGAGAAAATTACTGTAGCTGGAATAGTTTACCATCCATGGCTTTTAAGATGTGTAGGATTATTTATAAACTTCCTATTTTTGTTTACCTTTTGGTGGAAATTTATTATTTTATATACTCAACTTTATAGGTTTAATTTTTTATGAAAATATATTATTTTAATCATATACACAACTTATATTTGCTTTTTAGTTTTTTATTTTTTTTCTTAATTTTGTCCAAATATGAAATTAGAATAAAACGATGAAATGGAGTAGATCACAATGTAGGTCGAGCGTTATAGTGACAAAATAGAACTTCAATCCATGAAAATAAAGTAACGCATAATCCCTTCTATCCATATTATTCCTCCCATTTCACATTTGAAAGTCAACTTTTTTAAATTTTAATCATGAATGATCTAAAATGTACTTCCTCCGTTTCAATCATTTGTTTATTTTTGTTTTGGCACAAAAATCAAGGAGGAAGGTGAGGATCAATCGCTAAATAACAAATGTAGAAGCTTAAGAATGGATAGGGGATGGGAAATTACTCATTGAAAGCGGTACTCATCAAATAGAAAGGTAAACAAATGAATGATACACCCCAAAGTATAATAGGTAAACAAATGACTGCAACGAAGGGAGTATAAATAATCATAACATGATAATAAAATATATATGAACAATTGTTATCAAAACATCTTTCGTAATATTATATTTTCAATTAAAAACGTCATTTATATCTACTCCTTTCGCTCCACTGATTTGTTTACCTTTCTTTTTTTGCACAAAAATCAAGAAAACCTCATAAAAGACAATTATATCCTTAGACTACTTGACTAATAACATTACAATTTGAGAAATGTAGAAAGGGGGTAAAATGGGTCTATTGGTATAATAAAAGTTATAAAACAAAAAGTAAACAAATGAATGATACACTCCAAAATAAAATAGGTAAACAAATAATCGGAACTAAAAGAATAAATATTGAAGAAGCAGTCAAAGCTAAGAGTCATATGAGAGACTATGCATAAAGTACACAAATAGGATTATACATCTGACGTATTACATTAAATGTAATTTTTTTTTAGTTTTGTTAGTAATTTTTTGAGTAATAATTAACTTCTTGAGTATTAATTTAAGTTTCTGAGTAAAAGCTCAAATTCTCTAAGGTAAAACTCAAAACCTTAACACTTGAAGTATTACCTCAGATCATGTATAATCCATAAATATAAAGTAAATTGGAGGAACATATTGATATATTTTTTAATTATTTTTATAAGAATTAATTTTTTTTCAACTTAATTCAGCTCTGTATAATTGTATAAGTATAAATTGTTGACCTCAACCATCACGTTGAGGTTTGACTGAGATGATTTTTTTATATGCAGTCAAAGCAAACCTCCATTTGACGATGTGTATTTTAAAACATAAGAATCAATTATTGAACCTCAATTACGTAAACTTTTGATTGAGTTAGACTTTCTAATAACATGTACGGATTAAATAAATTCACATGATCAGCTTAAAACATCTTTAATTTTTACGTGTAATGTACACAGAAATGAAACTATAATCTCGTCGTCTCATTTGATGGATAACTAGCATATCATCATCAAACCTACGCGCAGTCGCCTACATAAGTTGAAAGTATCAAACTACTCCGTATATATTTAATCAATTATTTTACTTCCTTGGGGAGTGATTGGATAAATATGTGGGTTGAAAATAACATACTACGGAATATATATATTGTATATTTGATCATTCTTTTGGATCACTAGATATAGAGTGAGTCTTGTAAATATGGTCTTTCATTTTTAAATTAAAAGACTAAGTATATTAAATATTTCGTAAGTGATCTTGTGAGCCGTAGATGTCGACCAATTTTCCATGTTGGTTTGATATGTGAATTGACATTGTTTTAGTTTACAACGTGTTGTACTAGGGAATTGATGGTTAGAGAAGTTAATTATAGACCTACTTGTATTTATTATATGTAAAGAGTATGTAATAGGTATATACTTCTATTATTGCTTGTCAACATATATAAACTTGTTCATGCTTGACAATGTGTGAGCTAAATTATTTTAATATTTCATACTCCGTAAAATTTACGTTGACAAATTCTCTAGTACAAAATAACGTTGACAAATTCTTCGATTACTCCGTATTAAAATATATATTTTTTTGTCAATTTTGAGTTGGTTATATATACAACGTAACGTGGTTGTATACTCCGTATTATATTAGTGTTGTAAGGTTTCAAAGAAGATAATTGCGATTCTAATAGGTTGTTTACATTATTTTAATATCTTTCGCATTATTTTGATCATGTAAACAACTCGTTGAAATGAAGAAAGTGATACATTTTTCATTCCATCATATTTTTTTTATTTGACCAGAGTGTTATTTACGAAAAAATGATACAATATATACCATTAGTATTCTTTGACTTATGAATTTATATAATTTAATTAGGAGTAACGTGAAGGCCGTTCACGATTTTGTTTACTTCATTTATAATAGAAACTACTCCTAGGCTATTATTTTAAAGTATTTTAAAAATAAAACGAGGATAATATGATCGGAATGAAGGAAGTATAATACAACTGTTATACTAAAGCTAATCATGTTTTGATCTCATTTTGTATCACTTTTATGTAGGACTTCCAAAATTTCAAGGACATGTATCATACCCTTATCAACCTCCATTAAAAAGTGAGCATTTGCCTTGGCTTATTGGAACTCAAGCCACCAAAGTAGCAAGATTCAAGTTTTGGGCCAGAACCATGGATAGGTCCAATTCACTTAGATCCATTCTAGTCAACTCTTTTCCCAATGAATTACAAAGTAAATGGGCCTCAAGCCCAAATCATGGCCCAACTATATATCCAATTGGGCCTTTGATAGGTGATGGGCTTTTTGAAACCCTACCATTTTGGGAAGAGGATGAAAGTTGTTTGGATTGGCTAGATCAACAAAAGCCCAACTCAGTTGTGTACATTTCATTTGGGAGTTGGGTCAGCCCAATTGGTGAGGCAAAGGTAAGGAATTTGGCCTTGTCTTTGGAGCAACTAAGGAGGCCTTTTATTTGGGTACTTGGGCCGGGTTGGAGAGATGGGCTACCCAATGGATATATGGATAGAGTTGGAAAATTTGGGAAAATAGTAGCATGGGCACCTCAAATGGATGTGTTACAACATAAAGGTGTTGGTTGTTATCTAACACATTGTGGCTGGAACTCGACATTGGAGGCTATACAGTGTAGGAAAACAATGTTGTGTTTTCCGGTGGCTGGTGATCAGTTCTTGAACTGTGAATATATTGTCAACGTGTGGAAAATCGGGGTTAGGATGAAAGGTTTTTGTATCGACGATGTTAGTGATGGGATAAATAGGGTCATGTACGATCGGTCCATGAAGAAAAGGATAGAAGATTTGAATGAGAGAGTCATGGGGGAGGAAGCAATTTCAAAAAGGAAAAATGATATGTTGTTGTTTGTAAATGATGTAAAGAGTGCTCAATTGTTGAGTTGTAATTACATGTCAAAATAGAATAAGATGGCTTAAGTATATACCATTGTTGAGTGTTGTGCATATGACAAATGAATGAACCCTTTGTATGTAAGAATGAGAAATGAATAAAACTCTTTGTATGTGATACCTCCTATATTTTCTTTTCACAAATTCGTAAGTGAGACGATCTCGTAATAAAGTTACTGTAAAACTTCTCATACAAGAAGGAAGTTATGTACTAAGTAATTAACTCTTTTTCCTAAAAAAGAAGTACGTCTCATAGTGTGAGACAGTCTCATTGAAGACCTACTGTTTTCTTTTAACTTAATTTGTTTATCTTTTATTAGGATAATCTCCTACCGACAAATTAAAAAAAAATGATAATCATCTAATAGATACCCGTATTTGATTTTGAAAATTAGTAGCCTTTGTAATAGTTTTACTTTATGGTTATGGAAAAGTATATAGTTCACATGAAAAGATAATATGATTGGAATAAGTTTTAGTGGTAGGGCAACAAAGTGTGTGGTGTGCATAAAAACCAAGATATATTAGATATAGTGTTGGTTGGTTTCTTTGAATTGAAACATGATAGTATACGCATTAATTCTATATTGGAATCAAAATTGTCTTTGAATTGGTTTGTAGCATAGATCGCTTATTATTGAGTAAAAATTAAATATATACGATACGAAAATAAAAGAGAATCGTAAGAAAGACTATACATATATATCACCTGATTTTTCTCTTTTACAGCATACACAGAATCGTAAAACTAAATAACTAACGTAAAAAAGCGCACCCGTTTGTCAAGCAATTTTCATCCTCCACAAATCAAATCGAACAAAAATTAAAGAATACTATAATTAAGTTACTAATCAAGTTATCATGAGTACCATTCCGACAACCTTACAAATTTAAGTTTAAAAAATCTAGGCTACAAGCAAATAAAAGCCCAAGTAAGAGAAATGCAAACGATTTCACTTTTTTGAGGAATTCTATAAATTTATGAGTTTTATTATAAATGGTTTGAGCTATGTTTACAAACTTTTACAAAATACTTAAAATAAATTTTTAATATGCTCAATAAATCATTGTTGATCGTCGTACAACCGGCTGTATAATACGAGTACTATTTTGGGGAACCAAATAATAAATGAAACTTTTGAACAATTAATACACATAATCTCATATCTACAAGTCTACAACAATCTCCAAATGTTTAGTTACATATCTAAAAACATTTGGGAATGAGTTACTTTGACTGATAATACAAAAATCTACGACACATATTTTGAGAAACGTAGGGAAATGAAGTGAATGGATGAAAGAACTACGAAGTCAAATTTAAGAACTTGGTTATTAACTTGTGCATGAGTCCTTCTTGAACTTAATAGGCTTGGTACTCAAGTAATCAACGGTCACATTGCATAATATGTGCAATCGATGATTTGCACTTACAAGTTTGCCTACGACATCTCCGCGAGAATGAATCTCCATTTCTAGGAAAAACGGAACTAGGCCGCCGTTGGTGTTCGACACTTCTAAGCTTTGTCCGGCACCATACAACGGGACTTTGTCTCCGATGAGTGTTATTGGAATCGTGCTTCGACTCTTTCTTCTTTGGTAGTGTTTTTGCAACTGTACATGTTTACAACAAAAATGTTCCAGATTACATAAATTGAACCATCTCAACCAAAAATTTAAACCGATGGTTGTGTGGATGCAACTACGGGCCTCCTCATACTCGGTGCTTAGATATTCTATTTCTACTTAGAAGGAAGGGCATGGTGATATTCGAATCAATGACCTCTCGGTCATACTGGCTCTGATACCATGTCAATGAACCATTTCAACCAAAAGTTTAAGCCGATAATTAGACTCAGCTCCTGAGATCGTTTATATACTCTCTATCGGTTAGTAAATTAAAAGTTGTCGCACTCTTAAACTTCCAATAATTTCCATATCTACCTAGATAAAATCACAAACAAGAGTTGTAATATACGCTTTTACTCTCTAAGCGTCATTTAATTCTCTGGTTCCACTGTTGTTTGTGCTTCATATCACGTAAAAATAGTTGAGAGTTTTTAAAATTTACTTCTAACCTATTGAAGTAAGATAGAAAATAAGATAAAAGCAATGATTCAATTATAAAAATAGGATAGTTTTACTGGAGTTTATTTCTAGATTATGTAAAATTACACGATATATAGATAAAGATCGATTTATTTCCCCTTACCTCGCCGGTAGCGACGATAATTCGAGAGTAAAGAAGAGAGATGGGAGTAGAGGTAACATGGATGCCAAAAAAGGTAGCAGGATTGTAAATGCCAAGCTTCAATGTGGCATTTATGGTTATTACTCGTGTTGGTACTCCTGAGAAATCCGTAGCTTCTGCCACATACAAGTTATTCACCGCCAAACTCTACAACAACTCAGTACAAATTATAAATATTTAGTAACCAAATGATCAATTGCAACACATAAAATTTGTAAAATCAATGTTAGAGTGCCATTATTAGGGATCTATCTAGTTTTGAACAAGTTCTTTACATGAATGACGTGATCCTTATAAATTAGAGAGATGACGTAAACACTAAACTGAGAATTTTCTTCATTAAATGTTAATTAAGATGCATAATTTTGTACGAATTTTATTAGAAATGATGAGAATAATTACTTATTCTTAATAAAGTCAACAGAAATAAAAGATTTGTCTATCTAATCTTACAAGTACATGTAAAAATTTAGCTAACATATATATAGAGGAAACGAAAAAGCAATTGATTTGATTATGATTGATGAACAAACTCAAATAATAATTTTAGTATGTCATCTCAATATCTCATACTCATTGTATGCATACAAACAAATCATTTACTTATTTATAATATGATATGGTGTATCGATCTATACCATGTCTTGTTATTTGAATATGTATGTTTTTCAAAATATGTGGTTATACTTGTACCTACTATCAAGGCTGAAACATCCGGTATAAAAATGAATGTTGCTCAATTTTCATTATTGAGATAACAAGAAAATTCAAGACATTAAATATAATTTCAGTTCCTTACTTCCCTATATGCTAGATTTTATCACCGACTTGTACAACTAAAATAGTTTTTTTTTTTTTGAATTGAAATGAGTAAAGGTAAATTAAACTTAACTTAGCTAAATTATACTGAAATTAAGCCTAAAAGAACCGACCTAAATAGGACATGACTAATAACAGAGTTAAGATTTTAGTCTAAGGGGCGAAAATTTTCAGGAAACAAAAAGTAACTAAAAAATCTTACGAATAATCTAATTAAAACTCGAGAACTTTTTGATGTTTCCCCTGATATCGCCCTTGAACACGACATTAGATCATATAAATATCACATATATATAATTCGATTGAAAATAAGAGAGAAATAAAGTTGTATATATTTAATTACCTTCAAAGAAACTTGAGTTTTGAAAGGTCTACTAGCACCCCAAATGATGAAACAAAAAACAGTAAACAAAACAAGAAAGCAAAGCAAAGCAAACAAACATTGCATCCTCCTACTCAAACCCTTATTGTCATCATCAAAATAATGACCTTCTTCCAAAATAACATTACACTCAGGCCAACCCTTATCATTTCTACGACGACTACCTTTCCTAGCAGAAGTGGACCTAAAAATGCCGGAAAAGCGACTAGCCGAGGAGTTACGAGAGTGTCGTCCGAAAGACGGGTGGGAGGGGGACTCCATAGGGCTATTGAACATAGGGGTGGCATGTAGGGAAGTGGACTTGTTGTCTTCATCATTGTTGTGTGTAGAGGAGTCTCTTGAGGGACTTTGGACAAAGTAGATAGGTCTAGTACTACTACTCTTTGGTGGTGACCTTGATGGTGATGATGCTGCTAAGCTTGTTATGTCTGATTCTGATTTTGTGTGTATCATTTTTATGGCAATTTTTATATGTTAAAATGAAGATGTATGTTGTGAGTGTATGTATGTGGTTGTTTTTTGTTTAGTTAATGTTTATGGTGATGTATTGAATTGGTTGTTTATGCAATTATTATGTCATATAGAGTAAAGTGGTTTTGAGTATGGAGGTTTACTAGTTTTTGGTGCCCGGTCACATCCGGGTCACCTATGCATATCTAAAAAATATTATTGATTATAATTAAATTATACGGAATACATGATATATAATGTATTATAATTAAATTGTACAAAATAACATCTTATAAATAATGTCACTGATTAAGTTTACTATGATGCGTGATAAAAGTAAACA
>JAUEKU010184177.1:0-10129 GCA_032274805.1 Gypsophila paniculata | reverse complement strand
TTGATAGGAATGTTCCTCAAGGTCAGGTTTCTCAGCATACTATGCGGGACTTGTTTCGGAATATGGAGTTAGTTGGTCATCACGATTTCAGCTGCAATGAGGTTTAATTCCGTCTTCTTTTTGTTTGTTTGTTTAGCTTTCTATTTTTGAAATGAAACGTTGATCAATGAGATGGAAAGTTGACTATGAAGACAACTAACTATGTAAACTTATTCCGAAAGTAGAAAGTTGAACAAATGACGAAGCTAGATTTCACAGATTATTTGTTGCTTTGTATGGTAATTAATTGAATATGTTGTCTATTTATCCTGGTGTTGCTTTGGAAGGTAATTAATGATTATACACTTTATTAATGGTAGTGTTGCTTTGGATGGTAATTACTGTAGTGATTATGCAGTTTATTAATGGTAGTGTGGACATGTTTATGGAAATGCTTAACCTAGGGCGTAGATATTAAAACGGTCTTTCACAAGATTTATGCTTTCTACAGCTGTTTAGCCTTATTGACTAGGACTTGAATTGTATGCAACAATCATTATTATTGTTCTGTAAATTTGGTGATGATGAAAACAAGAAGGTATGAGATGAATCTCGATTGTTGCGATGATTCGTTGTTTAAACATTAAAGAGATTATATTAGAGGTAAAGTGAAAGTGTGAAACTAAATAGATGGTAATAATAAAAAGGATTAGGAGAACTGGGTGGAGAAGGTGAAGGCGACTCGTGTGTCTTGAAAAGGTTTATGTTAATGTGTGTTGACTCGAGGGAACAAAGTGTTTATAAGCTCGTGTATGCCACTGATTAAGTTAAGAGTTTAACAAAACTGTATAATGATTTACTTTGTAAACGAAGATTTGAACGGAGTGATCCGGAATTGCATTTCAAATATCTTCCTTCGTTTGGTCTAGGTTGTGAAACTTTCTCCTGTCTTATATGTTACCAGTACGGCAGTACTGCTTTCTACCTGTGCATTTACTATTGTTTTTGTGGTAACAGTGGATCGAGGAGCCAACATTACTCGTGACACGGTTTGAGTACGCAAATGTGTTCCACACATACACAGATTGGTATAGCTCATACGTTAGCTCCAGAGTGACGGGATTGCCATCTAGGCCAAATGTGGTTTTCCTTGACGGACATGCTAGGGTAAGGGAAATGCTTGCTGTCTATCAATTTTGGCCATACATATGATACTCCGTATTCATTGGCGCAGCACTTGTCAAGTGATAAATTAACTGTTCAACTTGGTGCTTCTACACCCGCATCTTTAATTACTAATACACCATTTACGATGTCAGCTTGGCCGTATAGTCATTTGGCCTCTTGTCCCAAGTCTTCACTCTTTGGGGCTTACATGTATTAGACATTAATAACACTTGAAAGTTATGGATATCTGATCCATACCCGACTTGTTTCAATCTGATGCTTTCCTAGAAAAGAGAGAAATGGGGGCTCGCATCTTTAAGTCGGGCAACAACTTGATGCGTAAAGAACATGGATTAACTTTGACAATTTTCAAGCCTCATCCTAAAATATGTCATTTTAATAATTCTAAACATTATGCGTCTCTGTTTCTAATATCCCCGTTTTAGAAAAAGAACCTTGTGCCTCAAACAAGTCATTGTACGTCTGGCACTTGTATCTAGTATCTATACCGTAGTCTCTGAACAACATAGGTCTTGTCTGTGTTATATTTTGAGGCCCTACTCAATTTTTATCTACCATTTGTGTGAAGTCGGCTGTTTTCAAAGATGAGTTAACTATCCCCTAAGCTCTTTTTCTGTTGCTTACAGACACAACTAGAAGAAACATGGGAAGCGCTTTTTTCAAGTATTAGATTTGCTAAAAACTTTACTGGTCCTGTCTGCTTTCGACACGCTGTCTTCGTACCTCTAGGATATGAGACAGCCTGGTTCAAGGGTCTAAGTGAACATATAGACTGTCAAGGGGCTTCTGCACAAGACCTGTGGGTAAACCCTGATGACAGGAAGACCGCACGATTATCAGAATTTGGAGAGATGATAAAAGCAGCTTTTGATTTGCCAGTCGAAAGATTAAAAAGCCTGAAATCACCCCCAGAATACAATGTGCTGTTTGTTAGGCGTGAGGATTATCTGGCTCACCCACGTCATGGTGGAAGAATCGAATCCCGACTAAGCAACGAACAGGAAGTTTACAATTCATTAAAAATCTGGGCATCTAATCATACAGATTGCCGGGTGAATCTCATAAACGGCTTGTTTGCTCATATGTCAATGAGAGAGCAAATTCGAGCTATCGAGGATGCAAATGTAATTATTGGAGCTCATGGGGCTGGACTCACCCATGTGGTTTCAGCATCACCCAAAACCGTGATTCTTGAAATTATTAGCAGCCAGTTTCAGCGTCCGCATTTCCAGTTGATTTCCCAATGGAAAGGTCTGGAGTACCACGCTATCAATCTTCCCGCCTCTTCCGCTGATCCTGAAGAGGTCATTGCACGGCTTAAAAGTATCATGAAAAGCATTGGATGTTGAGGGATCATAGTTCTAACTCCCCTGTGTAACTAACAAACAGAAGACTTTTGCAGTTTAGAAACGGATCGTGTTAACCACACTTGTAGCATCAAAATCACAAGCCAATTGCCTGACGGTCACTCACCTTTTGCCCTGTTCTGGCTGATATATTGAAACTTACGGACATAAAGGATGAGAATCGGGTGATATTGGAACTTAGGCCAGGTTTGGAGGATCTCCATCATTATTGCTGAGAATTTTTAGTAATTTGTACCATCAATTAGAGGTTAGAATTTTAGTGAGCACCATGGTATTCAAATCGTGTGTCGGGCGCTGTCACTGCTTAATACGGCTGAAGATGGCCAATATCCCCTTCAAATGATGTGCTGTTAATCTTGGAAGGCTTTACGAAGTGATTGCTACGTGGGGTCGCGGCAGTAATTGAGTACCACGGTGAGCAGTCTGCGGAGTGTTATTTATTACAAGGTTAGTGTAATCTGAGCTGCCCTACCTTTCAGTGTATTGTACTTGTACCTGTATGAATATGAATATATATGTACAGTTGATCACCAAACGATGGATTATTCACATATATATGGGTGTGGTTTCGATTTTTCTTGGGCAATCTATGTTTTGCAGTACACTGCTTTTGTATGGTAAAACTTACAATTATTTCTCGGACTCTCCAACCAGTGTCGGATGTGATTTGGTGTGTGATGCAGCCAAATTTAAAATCGTTAAGTCTGTTTTGGCTCAACATGAAACGGTAAGTCTTGTGAAATACCGTCCTTTGCTGAATAAAGAAATCTGATAAGAAGATTGGGCCAAATGTCATACTTGCTACGGAGTAGTAGTTCTTTTTGTAAGCAGGTGGTGAATGTTGTTTTTACTGTGATTGTACAGGGACAAAGTGCATGAGGGATAGAATAATAAGGGAAGGTAGGCCAGTAAAAGTGGATTGTATTGTCTTGGACGAAAAGTGAATAAATAAACAAAAGGCCACTGATTTGTTGCACATCTACATCTTAACATGTCAAATGGACCCTTTGCATGTACTCCGTGAATATGAGTAGTTTATGGGGAGTATGCATTGACGAATTTAGAATTCAGTAGAAGCGGATATTAGTGACATCTACGTGGCATTCTTGAATTTTACTAAATTATACATGGTATCCCTCGAATTTTAAAAATATTTATTGATATCCCCAAGTTTAGTTAAAAGTTTTTAATACATTCAAGCTACTAAAAATTCAGATTTTTAAACAACTAAATTTCATAATGAAAGTATATGTATGAATGAATCAATGAACACGGAGTATATGTTAACGATTTGACAAATAATAACAAAAAAATTAATAAAAATGTGCATGAACAAAACATTTAAAAAGGCGAATTTGATTATTTACATTATTTTAATAAATTTTCTTAAGATGCAAGATGTCAAAGATATTTTCATAAATCAAACAATACTACGTAGAATTCATAAAAATATAAAGAAAATCACGTAGAAAAACCACATATACTATTATACCACCAGTGTTATAGTAGTATTATACAATAAAATTACACCTTTTGAGCTTAGTTGTTAAGTTGTCGAGTTTTGTTGTAAAGTTGTCGAGCTTTCTATTTAATGTTATTGATATTCTAACAAAATTAGTTCATCTTTCATGTAAAATTATGAAGTTTTGTCATCGATAATATTACCACCGATAGTATGATCTACTAATTACAGAAAAAGCATAAAAGAATCAAATGATTTGATATGGAACTCATTTGTCCACATTCCAAAACCCGCCACGTACCCCAACATTTTCTCCTCCCAAACATACCAACCAGTTATAGAAAAGTATAAGGAAACATCAAAAGACGAGATGATGATGATGAATTGATGATAACTAAAACAGACTAACCAAAACAAAATCATCTGAATTACATGTCATTTCTGCAAGACTGCAACCCATCTTCTTATTATTCACCCACGCCCAACATTCTAACTAACTTTTTTTTTACCCTCTTCTACCTTTTACTTTCTACCTAATTTTTACCTCGCAGTCAAAAATATATATACTCACCTCAAAACCGCTCACACGTAATAACTATACAATGGGTAAGAATTCTATGAAGGGTTTATTAAGCTCATTTTTGAAGTTCAAGCTTATTAAGTCCAAGGTTAATAATAATAATAATAGTAAGTCTAGGTCCAAGGTTCGAACCCCCCTCGACATCGTACGATGTTTTCGTGATCTTTTGTTTAGCCTTCATAACGACCTTCATCTTCATCATCACGCTCCTAAATTTCATCAAAAGGTTAATTACCCAACTTTTATTTATTTATTTATTTATTTATTTGGGAAATTCTGAATTTTTATGAGTAATGTTTTTCGTATGGCTATTTTTGGATGATTATTGTTTGTGTATTATTTGATATAATAATTTAAAAAAAAGGAGGGAACTGTTTCCCATTTTTAGGGGGTTGTCATACTCATACAGATACGTGTATGAGACAGTCTCACGATAAAAATTGGTTTTTGCAGTTTAGTTAGGAGTTGTTGTATTTCATGCTTTATAATCTGACTCCAAAATGGTGGATTATCAGGTATGAATTATGGATATTGATCATGAAAGATTTCTGAAAATTATTAGCGAAATTTGCTATGATTTCAGTGGTAAGTTTGAAATATCGATAAAAGTAAACACAAATTATCAAATGAGACGGTCCCACGTGAAAATAGTTATTAATGTGATTTGGCTGACATTTGGATGTTCATATGTGATTTTGCATTTTTTTATGTGCAGAGTCTATTCGATTACTTGACTCGTTCTACGTATAAATAATTAAACGATTGATGAAATATTTATAAGTAGAAATTGTCGTTGTTTAAGGATTTAAGAAAAATGATTAGATGACATTGCTGATTATTTGCTTGATGATTGAATGTGGAATGTTGTTATTATTGATCTTTAGTAACGATTTTACAGTTAATCAGATTAGACGCGCTTTGAATTGCTTGTGTTCAGATTGAAGAACTCGGAATACTCATAACCGAACTGAAATGTATACTCTACGGAACTAGTGAATCTGAGCCGAACCCAGAAGCGTGTGCGCTGGTAACTCAGGAATTCTTCCATGGAGACATGCTTCGTCTTCTCATCATCTGCCTTCCCGAGTTAGACCTGGAGGTGAATATACATCACATCGACGATTTAAAGTGCTCTTTACGATTTAGTTTGGCTATGTTCTTTCTAATAAAATTTGAACATCTTTCAACGCCTATCTTCCCGATGTTTCTTATTATTAAAAAGTCGATTTGTCTTAGGCACGAAAAGATGCTACACAAGTTGTTGCAAACCTGCAAAGACAACAGGTTCATTCACGTCTAATTGCTTGTGATTACTTGGAATCAAACACAGACCTTCTGGATATTTTGGTGTTGGGGTAAACGACTTACTCTGATGCTTTTCATGATCATTTTCTTCGTTCATGTATGCTTACAAATGATTGTGTTTTTCGTAATTGTAATAGGTATAAAAACCACAGATTAGCATTACATTATGGCAATATGCTGAGAGAGTGCATTCGGCATCAAAGCATAGCGAAGTAGGTATTTCGAGTTCTGCTTATTTTAGACGTTGTTTCAATAAGATATACTCCGTATATTTCATACTACTTAGAAGGAAAGGGGAAGGAGTGGAGGGGGAATTTTTTTCGTTTCTATTCTTTCCAATGTTGGAAGGACTTTGACGTGGCTTGAAGAATTGAAAAGAGTCTGTCATTATCACTCCGTCCATTTCTTTCCTTTGACGTTGCTGCCAAACAATGGAATTTGTCTCCCGACTCTCCCTAAATTTCTCGACAAAGCCCTCCTTCCAAACAAAGGGTTTATGTCTGAGAGTTTGTGAGTCAAATTCATTACCTTATTCGATCGGTTGTTTATTGGTCTTTATTTTCATGCCCTTGTTTTATAGATATGTACTAGAATCCCACACTTGGAAGTTTTTTGACTATATACAGCTTCCAGATTTTGATGTATCGTCGGATGCAGCAGCAACTTTTAAGGTTAAATACTTGCACTTTGTTTAATTGTTTATTTATCTTTGTGTCTCAAATCCTCATATTCGCATCACAGTGAACTCTGGAACTTGGCCGATTTGTCTAGTCTTTAGTAGGCTGTTAAACATTGTTTTATAAGCACAGTTGCTGCGTTCTATATGTAACCAGTCTGCTGACGTCATGAGCTATGGCTACTGATTGAATTGAGACCTTTGAAATTTTGTTCATACCTTTCACTATAGACAGAGGAACTCTGCTTTACTCTTTCAAAGCTAACTCGGTCTGTATTTTTTAACCGAGCAAATTGATTTTTTACTGCACATTCGTCACAGTCAGAAGATATGCACGCAAACTTTGTTCTTCAGTTTCTGTAAGAAAATTCATGTAGATTTTCGTTGAGCATCTTAGCTCTCCTTCACGAATAGACTCTCATGCTCCGACTTGCTCCCCTTTCGGACTGATGTGAACTTATCAGAGCCACAATGTAAATCTAATTTCAAGCCTATTACGACATGAGGATTGTATTTGTTTGAAATTCTGTTACTAAAGATCCAATGCAACATCTGAAGTTATTGTACCGTTTTAGCGCAATGTCATTTGTCCTGATCATCCTTGTTATGAATGTTCTGTAGGAATTACTCACAAGACATAAATCCACTGTTGCAGAGTTTCTGTCTATATATTATGATCGGGTAAATCACCTTAATTTTGTTGAAAAGACCTGCTTTTTATTTTTATTTTTGTCCAATGCGCAAGTAGGTGATGACAAACATCCCATCTGTGTAGTTCTTCGGAGAATTCAACACGAAGTTGCTGCAATCTCCCGTCTACATCACAAGGCGTCAAGCCATCAAGGTAAATAGCTGAAATCATGAACTTCATGGATGCTCTTACATTAACCCGGAAATGGGATTTCCTTTCTTCTGTTGATACAAAGACGACTAGGAGGCACGGTAATAAATGATGATAACCATTTCTCAATTGTTGCCAATTTTTGGTGAATTAAGTAATTTTGGGATGTTTGGAAGTCAAAGAATACCAGATGTTAAACCCACCCTCCCTCGATAAAATCGTAGATATATCTCTGCTAAAATAGGTTTTGTTGTTAAGAACATGAGCATTATGAAATGATTGCTAGTCGATGTTAACCATTACTGCAACTAAGTGTGTGTCTAACACACATTGCTCTTCTCTTTGAAGCTCTTGGGAGAGATCTTGCTTGATCGTTCAAATACTATGATAATGGTGCGGTACGTGAGCTCAACTGACAACTTAAAGATTCTCATGGATCTTCTCAGGGTACGATGATTTTACTTTCTGTAGATAATTCTCCATCAGCCATAAACTCCTCTGTAATGGCTTACATAATAATGATAAAAGCTTTTTCGCATGACAATTCCGATGATGAAACTGTGTTCTTTTCACAACCTAATTACTAAGACTAACTTACATAAAATCTGATTGTTGAGCAGGAGCCAAGCAAGCCTATACAGCTCGAAGCATTCCACGTATTTAAGGTCTCTTTTTCTCTTCATATTCATATATGCATTTAAGATGGCGTCTCCCGTAGTACTGATGATAGGTTTTATGGTTTTGTGTTCTTTATACAACAGTTGTTTGCTGCCAACCGAAATAAGCCGTCTGACATCTTAAGAATACTGATAGCCAATCGCAGCAAGCTACTTCGCGTAATTGGTAGCTTTAAGATTGACAGAGGTACGTCATTTAATTATTGATTATCCCTGAACTAGTTTTGGTGCATTAAAATTGCATTAAGTATACATAAAACTCATAGTCTTCATTTTATCTCGGATATTTGGGGCCGACACTTCACACGTCAACACCATTAAAACATGTGGAGTATATTTCCTCTAACCAAGCCTAATGTGAGTGATACGAATAATTGAATCGACCTTTTTTTCATTAAATCAGAGGATGATCAGTTTGAAGCTGACAAAGCTCAAGTTATTAAGGAGATAGCTGAACTCGACCCTGGAGAGATCCGATCATTGGCGTAACTGATAGGTTTTGGCGTGTCGAAGTCCAAGACTTCTAATGTGATTTTGCTATTGGATGTACATCTTGAATCAGCTACCTGTGTCTGACGGACAGACACAAAATTGCAAAAGAGGACTGATTCCCTCGTGAGATCGCTGTATGCGACAAAATATTTAGACTAAATGTGACTATTTATGCACTTATTGTGATCATTATTGAGTAAATAGCGTCCCCTTTTTAGGCCTACAACAATGGTTAAAATTTACTCAATAATGATCATTGTAATCATATTACTCGTCACGATTGTCACAAATACTCAATCGTACGCATACAATGGCTTCATAAGAGAATTACTTGGTGACTTAGATTAGGTGTACTGATAAAATCTAGTGATGGACAGGAGTTGAAGATCCTAAATTCCTAGAGCAAGCAGAGGTCCTCTTTATTCTTTTAGGTCAGGGTATCTATTGAAAAGATCTGTGGATTGAGAATAATTTTTTTGATTTGTGGAAGTCTAATAATAATGTTGATGAAAAGCACACAACATTTGGTGTCATTCTTTGTACATAAATCGTGTCGTGCTGTTGATGAATTGTTGGTTACAACTTGTATCTGCACTCTATCAACTTCATACAGCAACAGTCTTGGGATTAAATTTTTTTTTTTTTTTTTCTGAGAATTGACGTAAATCTATTACTCTGTATTTTCTTTGTATAAAACTCCAAATTTGATGTATAAAATGAATAAAGTTAGTCTTATAAAATACGGTCTATCAATAACAAAGCGAAAGACGAGTTTACTGATGTATAAAATGTGACCACATTTAGGCTGATTATGACCATTATTAACCAAAATGTGACCCCTTTTATAGCTCTCAATAATAGTCACATTATACTCGATTATTGTCATGATCAATCTAAATGTAGTCATATTTTATGCATCGGGAAACCCGTCTAACAATAAGAAACTGTTAAGACGGTTTTTTTAAGACTTTTCCTTTACTATACTACCAACCCGACCTACTTCAATGATCTGCATTGCTTTCTCTCTCCCCAATTTTCCCTTCATCGTAACAAAAGGCAGCCTCCTCGTAAGTCATAACTAAGCAAGTGTAAATGGTAAACAAGATCAAAACCACCAAACCACACTAAGAAGTCTGTCACTCCCCACGGCAATCAAGTATATCAACTATTATCAAGCAATTCACCAGCTCACCTCCGCTACGCCATAAGATACCATAAACTTGAAAAACATAACCAGCCACAATAACAGAGGTCGCCTAAGAAAGCAGTAAAATAGGGCGTTTCCATTACAAGAGATCAAGAAACTATGCTCAGTAGAAATTACTCCGTAGTAATGTTAGATAACAAACCCATTGTTTGGTTTGAGAGAATCGGAACAAAAGAGAGGCACATTATTTGTTATTCCGTCGCAAATAAGGCAAATAAAAGCGCAGTGAGTCAGAGGGTGAAAGATGATATTTACTCCAACCAAGGCACATATTGTTAGCATATTAATAGGGAGAAAAATGATGCCCAATATACTCCCGCCTACCGAAATCAAATTCCTTCTAGACACACCATGA
>JAUEKU010184166.1:0-10129 GCA_032274805.1 Gypsophila paniculata | reverse complement strand
GAAATAAGATTTATAAAATGGTTTACTTAACCTTGAAAGTTTGGATTTATGAACTTGATGTTCAAAAGAATTATTATAAAACAAGTTGAGATTGTTTTCAAATGTTTTGAAATTTCAAAGTTATATTATTTATTCGAAAAGATTTTTGAATGTTGGAAATATTTTAGAAATGGTTTTTGAGAATAAAAGTTTTGGAAATGGTTTTCCTATTTTGAAAAGTTTCTCGATCCTTTGTTCATATGATAGAGGTGTAGTCCATCCCAAGTAGGATGTGATGAGTTTGAGCATTGGGGTCGTTGATCGTTTCCCTGTGGTTTAGTATCACCTCTTTGGGAGAGCCCTCTGAGAGGTGTATGCACTCAAGTCCATCACATCGATTATTTTTCGTAGAGTCGGGTAGCTCCTGCTTACATCAGTGTACTCTATCATATTGATACTCATGGAGACGGATAAGATTATACGAGTGGTTTGGAAATGAGAAGGACTTTCTATGAAAGATATATTTGGAGCAGAGTACTCCTTGAGTACGAATTGTTAATTCGGAAATGTTTATATTCTTTTATTTCTTTGAAACGTTTATTTTATTTTATTGATTTTGAAGAGAAAAAGGTTTTAAAAATATTTTACTTCAAAAGAAAATCTTCGTTTCTAAATATTCAAGTTTTTAATTCCGTTTTACTACGTTACTTAACCTCGTGTTGATAGTTACTTATTTTTGTCCATCCTATTCGATGGGCATGTAATGATCCTCTGGGGAGCAGAAAATGTGCAGGATAATTAGATATGCTTCTTAAGGGGATCTTGGAAGGGACGTCGTCGCTTAAACGGATTCCGCTGCTTTACTATTTAAATCGTTTCCGCATTGTTGTTATTATTACTATTGGTTTTGTAGGACGATGTTATTTCAATAATGATCCCATGATACATTGATCCACTGTTTTATGTTACTTATATTGTGATATCCCGAGTTTGTTAATTCGGGGTGTTACACCACCTAAACATATCTAAAAAGTATTATTGAATATAATTAAATTATACGGAATACATGATATGTAATGTATTATAATTAAATTGTACAAAATAATAATTTATAAATAATATCACTAATTAAGTTTATTATGATGCAAGATAAAAGTAAACATATAACAAATATATATCGAGTATAAAATGATGTAAGTATAATTGAAATGATTATACAGTGTTAAGGTTTGAGATTTATGGAATGTTAGATATATTATATTTATTTTTATTAAATGAGTATTATTATTCTAACTATTTTTTCATAATTTATTAATTATATTTTGGATAGAAAAAGATATTTGAAATTTTTTGACTTTTTGAAATGTCAGATATAAAATATTTACTATTAAATATTATTTTTTTGATTAATTTTTAGAGATTTTTATTATTTACTCATCAAATGTTATTTTAAAATTATTTAATTATTTCCTTAATTATATTATGAATAGTAAAAGAGGTTTAAAATTTATGAAATGTCAGATATTATATTTATTATTTGATTTTTTTTAAATTTCTATAATTAGTTTTGTATAGGAATAATAATATAAGATATTATTTTGTAATTATTTTTTTTTATTTGATTAATTTGATTTTGTGTAGGAATAGAGTTTCAAAATGATGGAATATGATATAATTTATTTTTATTATATATTATTTTTTATATTTCCTTAATTAAAATTTGTATAATGATAAGTGTATTTTATTACTTATAAGGATTTAAATTATCATAATGTTCCTTGGTTTTCGGATTATATATATAGTATAGATTTATTTATTTTATGCGATGAAAGATCAAGTCATTAAACAAAAATCACAAGAATGATATATTAAACACGTCAACATAAACATAATGCAAATTTGTTAAGAGAAAAATAAAATACATCGTCTTCAAAACTAAGATTGCTACCATTAGAATATGACACTTCTGCAAACTCTCTATTAATAGGTGGAAAGCCCGTGCAATGCACGGGTCTAATACCGGTTATAAATATTAGTTAATGAAAAAAAATTGTACAAACCAATGAATTGAATTGATGATTTTATTATTTTTCACTTACGTGTATTTCTTAGATAAATGTTTTTTGACAAATATAATTTGTTGATAGTTAAAATTTAAATTTTTTACCTATAAAATACTCATTTAGGCAAGTAATTATTTTATTGATAAAATTTAAAATTTATGTAACGAAACAATTTTTTTACCTTTTCAAAGATTAATTAATTAATTTATGGTCAACTGAAACAGATATCATGAATTAGTTTTAACATTAGCCCAAGAATAATATTTTATCTAAACCATGATTATTGGTTAATAATTGATCGATTTATGCGATTGAATAAACATTGATCAATGTTCAGATTTATATAAGTTGTTTTAAATTCTTTTGTTGATAGAACGATATGGGACAAACATATGTGTTAAAGTTATAGGTTATTTTTTCAAATATTATATTTTTTGACAAATATATTTTTTGAAAAAAAACGTACCTAAAAATCACTAAAGAGTTTAAGATTAACTAAATTCTTTCCCTAAATCATAATTATTTAATTAATCATTAACCGAGTAAGTTGATCAATTATTTACATTGATCAAGCTCGTCTAGAAGTATATAAGTTTTTTAAGACTCTCATTTGTTGAAAGAACAAATTGGGACAAATTTATGTCGTAAAATTATAGATTATTATTTAAAAGATTAATTATCGTTTTGGTATTAATTAAATAAGTAAGTATTATGTTACTTTTTTATTTTCTTGACAAAATTATAAAAATGAAACTTAAGAAATTTATTTAAAAGTTACTCTCTCCCTTCTTTCTTTTTTTTTTCTTCTTATTTTACTTTTAGGAGATAAACTTTTCAAAGATTGACCATGAATATATAAACAATTATAAAATGCTAATGTATAAAATATCATATTTAAATTCATTATTCAATCATATTTCGTAAAATAATAGTTTTAACGAAAAAAGAAGTAACATATCGATATTGAAAACATGGTCAAAGTAAGGCATTAGAGAGCGCACAAAAGCAAATGGGAAGAAAAAAAATAAAGAATAGAGGGAGTACTAAAAGTTTTTAACAATGATCACTACTTAATCGTTGACCCGTTTAGGAAATTCATGCGTATACTGATCAAGTTTATATTTATTTTAGGTTATTTTATTTTCTTTTTGTTTATACATTGATGTGGACAAATATTTGTTGTAATGTGATAAGTTAATTTTTTTAAATTAATTAATTATTTATTCTTAATTAATTGCAATAAATATTTATAAAATTACCAAATTGTATCATAAATTTGCTATTATGTGTAACTTTGTTCAATACATATGTTAAGAGCAAATCATTGTTATTGTATTTAGTCTTTTATATCAAACTCTTATGTTTCTATCCTTTTTTTTAAAAAAAAAATAACATTAACCATATAGATTATTTACCCAAGTCATAGTCATTAGTTAATTATTGACATTGTATTAGTTTTTTATACATTGATCAAAGTTTATATTTATATTAGTTTTTTTAGACTCTCGTATTTAAGGACCAATGTGGGACATTAATATGGTATGGTATAAGTTATGTTTTTAATAATTTATTATTCCTTTTATCGAAGTAAATATAAGCAAATAACTCAATTTCTATTAGTCTTTTTTAAAACTATTTTTGTTAAAATCTCGATGCAGGACAAATATATAGTGTGATATAGGTTATGTTTTCAAAAGTTAATTACTTTATTATAAGAATTTTACTAAATACTATCGAGTGTAGGGCTTGTAGACTCATATGAGAGTCTTTTTTTGTGTTTTTTTTTTCAGAAACATATTTTATAAAAGTATAAATTGAACTGTAGTTAAGAAGAGCAAAGCGACTAAAAATTTTCACAACCACCTACTAACTAAAAAATTATCTTATCTAGGCCTTGATCATTCATTAATTATTGATCTAGCTCAATTAAGTAATTATTTCATTAATCAAACTTTTAATTTATATTAGTTTTCTTTAGTTCGGTTTGTTTAAGCGTCGATGTGGGAGATTTATACATATTTTGATATGACCTTTATTTCAAAATTAATCCATTTATTTGACAATTAAATAATATGAAATATATACTCATTTGATAGCATTTTCTGATACGAATCTAATGATGTTATTTTTACATTTTTTTTACAAACACATTTTAACAAATTTGAAATTCAATGACGTACGTAGAACTCACTAATATATTGTAGTTCAAATAGGAAAGTAATATCTCATATAATTATTTATTTCTAAAATATTAATATTTTTAACCTTATTTAAATAATTCTTTTTAATTTCCAAATAACATTATATAGTTGGCTTAGAATTCATTGAATTAAGGATAGAGCTCGAAAAAACACTATTATCCTACACAATACCAATTTTTGTCATTATAGTAGCATCATTTGTGCTTAGAATATCATATTTTAGTATAAAACGTACACCATTTGTTTGCCTTTCTAGTTTCTAAAATCAACAACGATAAATAGATTATGACTAGGGTTAATGGTGGTTTAGGGTTGCAATTAAATTAAGGCTAGTTAATGGTGGTTTGGGGTTGCAATTAAATTAGGGTTAGAGTTAATGGGTGGCCGGGTCTGGGAAGGGGTGGCCGGCGTCGGGTGGCCGACGTCAGTAGGAGTTATTGTCGGCGGCTGGAGTGATTGAGGGTTTGGGTGGTATGGAACGTGGTGACGTCGGGGAGGAATAGTGTGGTCGGCCAGAGTCGTGGTGTGGATGGCCGGAGTCAGGTCGACCAACGGTGTGGGGACGGGTGTGCGATTGTGGTAGGGTGAAGCGCGGAGAGACAGGGGCGTGCTTGATTATTCTAACTGTTTTGATGAAAGAGGGGGTAGGTTTAAGTTATTTAATCTTAGCCATTAATATATTTATGATGTTTGGCTAGGATGAGTCCAATGACCTCACCAAAAGGAGGGAGCCTTACTTGTTCTTATATATATATGTAGAGGTGGGATCAAGTACATATCCCTCTATTTTATGAGGCCATTGGCCTCATCCACACCACACATCTAAATAAAATGGAAGGCCAAGATTGCGCCACCTCATTGATCCAACCCTCCTCTTCTCATTGGTAGTTAGATTCTCTCTCCTGCACATCTTCATCTCTGTCTTTTCTTTTTAATATTTGATAATTTTTTTAAAATTTTTTCAGTCTTTTCACTCATATTTTTTTAATATTTTTCGGTTAAAAAACCTATTAAAAAAATCTAAAGTCGTTTTATTCGTAAATTTGTTGAGTCGATTATATTTTATTTACCGTTATCGATTTTAGCAACAACTAATGCGTACAATGGTATACGTTTATGTTTAAATATGGTATTATAAGCACAAATGATGCTATTATAAGGATAAAAGTTGGTATTTCAGAGGACAGTAGCTGTTTTTTTGCACTAATATAATACTTTTTTTCCCAAACAATATAATCTTTTTATTCCCAGCACAAAGGTTGTTGTTGCAATGAGAAAATTAGGTATTCCAAGCACAAAAGTTGTTACTCCATTAACAATTGTTGGTTTTACAGCGAGAAAAAACACCAAACAATTTTTTATGTAATATTTAATCAATTATTTTTAAACAACAAGACTGTTACTACAACTCAAAATAATGGTATTATAAATGAAATACATGATACTACAGCAAAACTTGACAGCCTCGACGTTGCCGGCCCCACACTCACCTCACTCCACCACGACCGTACAATCTCACACCAGCACAACCCTCCTATCATACCCACTGAAACCATCTCCATCACCGCCACACAGACCACACACCACCCACCACTACTACGCGTCTCCACCAAAACCAATTGTTGGCAACCAGCGACCATAATCGACGATTAAAACCAACACCGGCGACATCATCGAGCACCCCAATTGACATCGGTGAGTTTGATATGAACCGTAGATACTACTTAGGCGATCGTTGTCAATCCCCGACAAAATAACGACGGTGACTACGCTACACAACAGTCCGACTCATCGTCGATATCACCAAAAATACCTTCAACAACCAGATTTCATTGGCGACATCACTAAAATCGCCTTCGGCAACAAAGACTCAGTGCACATACCACCAGATCTTACCTTAACCCTCAATACCGAGCCGAACTTGCAACCAGGCCACGTATCAAACGGTGTATCAATTCGAATGCTGAATTCGATAATATTATAGGGATGAACGGTAGTGTATCGTACGGCGGAGGGTATAAATTGCGGAGGTAGTTGCGGCTGCGATGACATGTAATAGGCGGGTTGCACGGCGGATGGAGATTGAGGTGGTGGTGGTGGGAGCGGCAGCGGAAGGATGATGGTTGTGGAGAGAAGGTTGATGCCGGAGGAGATGGATGAGAGACGGTTAAGATGGAGGCCGAATTTGAAAGAGTAGAGGATTTGGTGGTTTTGGGGGAGTTAATATGGTTTAGTTTTGTTTCTCCTTTTTTTTTTAAAAGAGGGTGAAGCTGGGATGAATCTCAGCCGTAGGATTTGATTGAATGAAGGATTTGATTGAATGATGGCTCAGGATCTGGTGCGAACTAACGCTCCCGTACGAACCTTACGAACTACTAATAATAATCCAAACTAACACACCAACCTTCCCTTACTCACCATAAACACACTCCTTCAACCACAAAACAGTCACCGGCATAAACAATCCCTACTCCCCAAACCACTGCAACTCACGGCCAACAACTTACAGCCAACTACCACCGCAGACCACCGGGCAATATCGGAACCACCTAAACCTAACATGTAATTGTTGCGAAATAAAATTCAAATAAAATTAGGGTTTAATTTGATTTGGACGAGTTGAGGGTTGAGGGGGATTTGTGACCTAAATCCAGGTTTTGCTCTTAAACTTCGTGATTTAATGAATTGTGAATAATGATATCTTCCTACAAGTTTTAATTATCAATTTAATTTTAGGGACGCCTTTAATTGATTGAATTTTGGTAGTTTTGGTTTAAGATCGAGAGCCTAATTGAAACTAGACTTACGCGTATTCGATAAGTTTGATTTAGTACGTTGCGAGAGCTCGTTAAATCTGCTTAAGGTTAATATTGACTCGAGAGAGCGTATTTATGCCCTAATCATCTCACACGATTCTATTCGATCATTTATCTTATGAAATCCGAAAACCTGGATTGTTGTCATAATGAACCCGATGCCCTAGTATTCCTCGTATTATTGATTTTTCGATCGTTTATTGTTAGTCTTTTAGCCTTCCTTATACCCTCATTATCACTATTTTGGGAATAGCCTTTTTGTTTGAGTAACTTGTGATACATTGTTTCTCTGTGGATTCGATACCTCTTGTCACTAGCTGCTAGTTAGTTGTCTTAGGTTTATTTTTTATTTCGGCGATTTGACTTAGCCGTGTCATGGACCTCTATCTGATGTTATATTTTAAACAACTCACTAAACTTAGCTTCCAATGTTTTCTTACCAATTTTTCCTTACCATTCTCCCTCTAAACAAATTGTTTGTTTTTACCAACTTTTCCTTACCATTCTCCCTCTTAGGCGGTAAAAACTATTCATACTAGATACGTTTAATGGGCAACAAATCTCAATATCCATCTTAAAACTTATTTCATATAAATATTAATTAACTAGTTTTCTTTTGGAGAATCAAACATGGGGAGTACGATTTTACGAAGTTGGCTTTCATTGTGCTGAATAATATTACCCAACTCAGGAGATCAATGGTTTCACACTATTATTGAAATTTATGTTAGAAATATCAATCCATACATGACCATTCAAGTACTTTAATCAACAAAATTGTCTATTTTCATCTAGCCAAACAATAAATGATCTGACATATAACTTGAAGTAGTACTTTTACATTGGCAAGACTATTAATTATATCTATAACAGTCCTTCAAGGAATTTGTTTATTACTTTTTTCAATACCCTCTTCAAGAGAGAATATAATGAATTTAGTGGATAAATCATATAAATATAACATAAGTTTCACCAAAATTTCAACATAACATATTTAATTCATGACATACATATAGATGGAATCAATGCACTCTATAATTAGATAAACGTGTGCAAATAATAATTTTATTTTTTTTCAAATTTTTTTTGAAAAAATTTATATATTATGTCCATTGGACAACATTACTCCCATAAAATTAAGGCATGACATAACAATCCATTACCAAAGACTTTGCATACTTTATATTATCTAATCATGCATAATAATCACCAATATGTCATGAAAATTATTTTCAATACCTCGTGCATTTAAGATAATCATAACGTATCATAATCATATCATACAACTAATAAATAAAATGTAGTATCAAAGCTTGACATTTGAATATCATATTAAAGTCCAATGCACTTTTTCTAGTTGACATTGTTGATCAATTTGTTCATATTTATTTGCTCATAAGCGCATAAAATTATAAATAGGATCAATTAACCACAATTCACAAGAATATTACTAATATGGTATTTTTTTTTTCAAAATTGACATGCATATAAATCAATCAAAATTAATATCACACCAATACTTTCTAACAAACAACAATAAGTATTTTCATTCAACACAATAAAATTTTCAAAGCTTTATCAAATGCATATTCATTATTAGTATGCCATTCCAAAATCCTAATTGTAACACATGAATTAGTTTTATACATGATCCCGAATTATATATAATAAAGATGAAAGGAAACTAGTGTGTTCTTTATTTCACAGAAAGATATGTCAAGCATGATAGAGATGATATACACTAAAATTAAATTATTCACACCATGGAATAATAACAGTGTCACACATAATTTAATAGTTAATCATGATTATAGAACTTAGTAACGAAATAAAAACAGTGACGTACCGATAAATAAATTTGTTAAGGAATAAAATATAAAAAAAGTATAAGGAAAGAATTCACCAACAATCCCTTTGAATCAAAACTTAAACGTCCAAGTGTTGGTAATAAGGGTATTTCCTACAATCAATGAATTATTGATCTTCAATAAAGATTCGTTGATCAATCGACCAAACTCGATAGAGCGTGCTGATAACGTTTTGTAAATAGAGAATGAGATAGGGTAAGAGATTTTGTGTATATTTTGATTGATTTCATACAATGAGGAGTATTTTACATATCTATACATATTAACGTATCCCTTCACGAAGGGGCAGTGTTTCATCACGAAGAGGCACGATGATAAATACAATGAACATTCATAACATTAATTATTATTTTTATATTGGTCACTACTTTTTTATTTTTTTTATTACATACACCTATATACCTAGTATATGATACAAAATATAACTTGTGCCTTCAAACTTAAAGTAAGCATTTCCATAAGAATGTTATGTTTTATCATAGTAAATGGTTCGAGAGAGACTTGTAGTTATTTGAACAATTTTATATAACATATATTTTTAATACTATTGTAGATACCTAAAAATATCTACTAGTGTTTTGAAAATCGAATTAGTTTTTGAAAGAGGTTTGAAAATATGTTGATTTGGAAATTGAAAAAGGTTTGAAAAATTAAATTTGGAACCCATCAATATGTCTCGATTCCTAAGATGTCAAGACTTGAAACTTGAAATCTTAGAAATTAAGGCATGGCGATACCCCTCCTTCTAAGATTATGAAACAAGAGTTGGATTCGGGGTGAGGGTACCCTTTTAAGAAGAAAGTCGTTGTTTTGAAATTCACTTAAAACGGCCAACGTAACGTAGCCGCTACTAATTCAAAAATAGGTGTTTTTAATTGATATTCGAATCGTCCGAAAGTGCAAACATCAGAACAGAAATCGAAAAGAATCAAAAATTGACGAAAATAGAAGGCCGTGATCACCAGAGCTCTGGCACCCCATTGACTGGGTCGCCAGACCTCTGGCGCCCAGGGCAGCGAGTCGCCAAACCTCAAGCGCCTCCCAGTCCTGGCTCGTTTCCCAAAAATTGTTTGAAACCCTCAGATTTATGCGATAAATGATATTTAAATGATTGTCGATTTTAGTTAATGTCGAGTCATTGGTTAATCATTAATGATAAATAGAAAGCTAATCGATAGATCGATAATTGAATTTAAGTTGAT